>SNQJ01S0124239.1:0-26624 GCA_010110895.2 Picea sitchensis | reverse complement strand
GTGTGGGAACTAAATGCATTAATTATGGATAATAAATGACATGAAAATCCTCTCATTGACAAGGAATGATTGTGCTCATAACACATAATTTCAAGTGGGAATTCGAGAAGACAACGTGTGACCCAAGTTTTCATTAAGTGACACTTAGAATGACATATAAACCAATATATTGGTAGGATTATGTGTGTGTGTGTGTTATGATTGATATAATTTTGTGTATGGGTACATATTACCAGTGAGTAGATGAAACCAATGAGAATCAATACGATTTTAGTATTATTGTCAAAGGAAAGCAGTGAGTATTGAATCTTGAAACTTGGTTCACATCCATTCTCATTTCATATTGAAAATTACAATGACCAATGAGAACTCATGGATTAAGAGTCACAATATTGATATATCATTGAAAATGTAACCTTAATTTTGAAATTTTATAATATGCATTGTTTACCACTTAACATAGTGAATTTTTTTTTTTTTTAAAGATAAATTTTGAATTACACTTTTAAAAGGATATCAATACAAAAATGGTTACCAAAATAATGAGAACCGCAACCTCAAAGCGATAACTCTAGTGCTAAAAATCCATAATTTTACATCAAAATACTAAAATCAACCCATGAATCGAAAATTGGTTCCACTAGAAACACCCCTTTTTCTCAGGGTTAAAATTACAACCTTTTCCCACTATGACTTGTAATGTTGTTAATAAAATACCTAAAATAATCCTCTTAATAAAAAAGTAGTTCTACCAATAACACCTCTTTTTATTTTTCAAGGTTAAAATAACAACTTGTTTAAGACCATGATTTTAAAAACCAATACTATTGCAACCAAAATCTTAAATTTGTCAACCCCTAAATAAAAAAAATTATGTTATAAATAAAATCCTTTTATTTTGGGGGGGTCAAAATTACAAATTGTTTGAAACCATTTCATTAACAACCAATATTGTGGCAACCACAATTTTAAAATCAACCATTGAATAAAGAAAATGTGCTAGTATTAGTGTCATTTTAATTTTAAAATTAAAATTGCAATACTGTTAAAACCATTTCCTAAAATATCACCAATGTTGCAATCAAAATCATCCTACTCAACCCCACTATACTATCACCCTCTTCTTAAAAATAAAAATAAAATCTTTAAAAACAACGAAAACTTAAAAGACAATGTAAAATGAATTAAAAAAAAAAACTTTCTAAAATTAATTAATTAAAAAAATAATTAAAAAATAAACAAATTAAAATAAATTTTAATTTTTTTAAAATAAAATATAAAAATAACTAATATAAATGAAATTATAAAAAAATGAAAATATAAAACTAAATAACTTTACAAAATAATTTCTCTCTCTCTCTCTCTCTCTCTCTCTCTCTCATGTTAGCGAGATCAAAAGGAAAAAATAAACCCTAAATGCTCCTAAGGTTTCTCAAGAAATATGTAATGATGACCATTGGAGGAGGGAGTGCAACTCCTTCCTTCCACAACATTGTGACTAGAAACAATCATGCACATTGTAATGAACAATCATCAACAAAACATATTCAACAAGGAAATCCTCATCCTATAGAGGAAGAAAGAAATCTCAATGAACCAATATCAGAAGAGATGAAAGAATCAAACTGAGCTGCACCCAATAGATTAGAGAAGAAACGAATTGGTACATGCATTCTAGAAATAGATGAAACCTAGAAATATTAAATCAAAAATGCAAAAATTAGTGAAACCATTCAATATATGCATGATCACACAATCATATGCAAATTCATGGGCCTATGGCCCTTTGAAAAATCCCTAATCTAGTGGATCCAGATGCAGTGGAAGCCGAAAGGAGAATTCAAAGTCGAATTGGGATCAAAATGTTTTTACATTGTTGTCTTTAACAATGTTGAGGACCGAGAGAGAATATTTTAGAATGAACCATATTTCTTCACTCAACTGGACTATATCTTTGGCTATGGACTGAGAAATTTATCCCCACCAAAGAGGATTTCACTTCCACCCATGTCTAGATCCATCTGTATTCTCCACCACAAGAATATTGGGACCCTAAAATCCTGGAGGGCATTGGAAACATTCTAGGATCCTTTTTCAGAATTGTGGATGCAACCATGCTGTTAAAAAATATAACACTTACATGTTAAACCTAGTAGAAGAGAGGAGGAAAGAATTAAGCTAGAAAACAAAGGACAAAGAAAACATAGAGTACACAAATATTTTACCCTAGAAACCAAAATGAGAAAACCATCATTCCTTGATAATCTTGCTCTCTTATTTTTTTGTTCATTGGGAATAAATGGTTACATTCCTAACCTTGGTCTAGACCTAAAACACAATCGAAATCATACCCTCTTTCCTTTCACAAGGACAACCTTATAGCCAATTTGGCTTACATCTACATGACCAACAACCTACTAATAAAGATTAGAATTAAGATCAACTTAATCCATATACAACACACCTTATCTATAGGATTTAATGTAGGAAAAACCCTAAAGAAAGACACCCAAAAATGGTTACACATCCAAGGAGATGATTGGCTAAAAATATCATGAATCTCAGGATTTTGTTATAGTCGACTTCAAATCGGATTACTAGTTGACTACTAGTCGACCTTCATTCATTATTTAGTTAGTTTCCACATGAATTCATGTTGATCTCTTGTTGGTTGACCTCTTTGAATTGATGTTGATTAATTCAAATTAAAATTTCTCTGGTTGATCCACCTCGACCTTTGACTTTCATTGCAAAGAATATAACAACCCACCATTCTGCCACTTGTTTTCTTCTTTACTGAACCGAGAGTTTCCTGAACATTTGTTCACAAACCTAGGGAAATATATCCCATTGCCTCTATGCAGCAAGAGAACTTTGCAACACTCAAAAAATTGGTCAAAGAGTCTTCTATGTTTTCCAACGTGTCTACTTTCTCTAGTAGCACCTTGTTGCTTTCCATTAACATATCTCTTACGAAATGGCATTGTACACCAATATGCTTAGTCTTGGAATGATAATCTAGGTTCTTAGCCATAAATATTGCACTTTGATTGTCGCAAATTATCTTCATATATTTATGCTCAAACCCAATCCCTGAACACAACCATTGCATCCATGCTACTTCTTTGATTCCATGAGTAGCTTCCATGTATTCAACTCTTGTTGTTGATAGGGTTATGATCGCATGTTGCTTACTCATCTAGATGATTTATCCACTAAACATATTGAATGCATATCCATTGGTTGACCTTCATCAATATAGATACTGCCCAGTAGGCATCGAAAAATCCATGTACATCTACTTCACTGTCACCTCCAGGCTCTCCTTGGTAGCATATAGCATAGTATTTTGTGCCACACAAATACATGAATACTCTCTTGATATTTATTCAATGCTCGTTTCCAAGTGTTGACATGTACCTACTCAACACTTGGAGAGCTCAAATCTACTTACTCAGTGTGGCTTTTTTTTGTTATCAACAATAACATTCCTCAATGGATGTCAATAAAGAGGGAGCACAAAATGTTGGAAATGATTGTTCCAAGTATTTGTTTAGAATATTTATTTTTAACATGGTAACATCTCATTTGTCTTGTTTGTTTCATAATTATGTCTTATATTTTTTGTTTACTCATATATGTTCAATTATGTCTTACAATTATGTTTGATATTTTTGTATTAGGTAAGTACCAAGTCAATTATATGAATGTATATATCGATCCTCTTATCAATGAGTTACTAGATTTATGGAAGAGAATCACTATGTATGATATCTCTAGACCAGTAGGTGCGCAAAGGGAATTTAAATTCCATGCAATGCTTGTATGTACAATTCATGATTCCCTAGGATAACACATTTATGTGGTATGTTATAACGTTACAGTGCACTTTAATATATAGTGCTTAATTTTATGAAGTTCATATCATGCATGTTCTTTATATAATACCTTCATGAAACATACTTCGAATAATTGATATAAAATTTAATCCATCTCTTGCAAGTCTTCAAAAAAAGGGTAAATTTTCATGTGCAATTTGTGGTCCTAAGATGAAATCTCATCATTCAAGAAGTCTAGGAAAGGAGGTGTTTGAAGCATATAGGAACTTCCTCTCTAAGAACCATAGCTATCGAAGTTTTGAGAAACATCTTTTCAATGGGAAAGAAGAGACTGGATTAAAACCACAAAGAATGACACCTTGTTTATGGAAGTTCCAATATTATAGAAATCGTCAAGGTATATTGGATCAAATCATCTATGTATATCATACATAAAATGTTTGGAATATTTTATATTTTTATTCCATTTTGTTCATTGTACTAAATGACAAGTATTGTTGTAATATATTTAATTTATATTATTCACCTTGAAGGTCGTCATGAAGGATTTAATAATGGGGAGATTCCACAAGGAATGAAAAGTTATCTCGTACAATTTAGTAGGATCCCTTACTATAATCACCTAGAAATTTTTCATTTGTTTGATACAATGCACATCAGGAAGAATGTAACAAAAACATTATGGCGATTATTAGATGGAAGGAGTGACAAATAAAAAATTGTGAATATTTTTAATGACATTAAGGAGGCCAATCATGCAATGCAAAGTGTGATTCATTCAAATAGTAATGCAGGCGACCAAAATATAAGCACCCTTCCATGGTTATTGACAGAGAAACAAAGAAAAGATGTAAAAGAGGTTATTAAAAAAATATAATTTCCCACTGGATTTTCTTCAAACATAAAGAATATCCTAACAAAGAAAGGTGAATTAGGTGGGGTAAAAAATCATGATTGGCATACCTTGATTAAGGTAATTATTTTGCTATATATATTTCTTTATTGGTGAAACATCTTGTTTGTGTTTTTTTTTCTACTAATTTGGGAATAAAAAATGATTCATTTTTTATGTTACAGTATATTCTACTGCCATCTCTGACAACTTTGACTACAATGTCAAACAATTTATATATGATCTTGGAAAATAAATGAGGTAAGTGGCAATTTATATGCAAAGTGTAATTTTTTCAATTCATTGTACAACTTATATTTGATTGCATGTGTTTTACTTGTAATATAGTACTATATACTTTTTTGTTGAAACTTGTGATTTTCTTTCATAATTTGTAGATGGTTGTAATCTAAAGAAATCTACAAAGAATTTATAAAGTATTACAGGTTACAATTTCCTCGTCTAATGTGTGAAATAAAAAAGTATCTACCTATGAAATGTTTCAATGGAAAATAACACTACCTCATACACCAAGTTGAGTAGATTGAAAAGTGTGGAACTGTACACACAAGGTCAATGTGGATGGTTGAGAGGCACTTGAAATCATTGAATGATGTGGTTAGACAAAGAGCACGTCCTGAGGGTTCTATGGTAGAGGGATATATGGTATATCAAACCATGGTTTATATTACTCAATATATTCCTAAGATAGTTGCAAGTAATAATTTGGATCGCATTTGGGATGTAAAATCCATCAACAAATTTGAAGGGGAGCACCTATTGGGGAAAGGTAGAATGAGGAAAGTGACATGTAAGTAGATGGTGGGGATTTATAATACATTTGATTTTTTGTCTTTATGTATATTATACTTATTTAATTTTTTGTCTTCTTTCATAATCAAATATTATGAAGGTATCCATGGTAACTGATTATATGTGAATTGTTTTATTTTAATACAACTGGTTGAGAGTGGGATGCAATACATTTATACATTGCAAACAATCTTGATTGGATGAAGGTATAGATTGAATGATGTATACAATCTAATAATGGTAGGTTATCATGGTATGGTGTGGCTACATTGGTAAAAAAGATGAACGTAAAGGAGATACCAATCTTACACAGAGGGAAATTGATTTAGAATATGGTTTAAAAGATAAACAGGAAATCATATTCTCCCATACTATTTAGTTTTTTAAAATATTATATTGATGCATATGGCATGTTTTTGTTCTTACAAATTTGCATAATTTCCAAGTATAAATATGTTTATCAATTGACAATGCAGTTTTTACATGTTTGGCATATTCCAGTTGAAACATCACAAGGCTATGTTGTGCAATGGCCGCAAATTTGGCATCAAAATGTTGGATGAAAAGATGAAATTTTTTTATAGTGGGATAACTGCAATATTTCAGGTTACTATTGTTTCCTGTAGAAGTGACATACATCCAGAAGTCTCTGAAAATAAATACTATGGGATTTTGGATGATATATTTGACTGTGACTTTAAATCCTTCAAATTAGTTATGTTCGACATCAAATGGTACATTCTATGAATGAATGAATATGATCCTAATAGAAATGTTAATCACTATACTAATGGATTTACCATGGTTAATACAAGGAATGTTTAGACAGGATCAGAGCCCTATGTTCTTCCAATCCAATGCGAACATGCATTTTACTCAGAGGTTCCAGGTAGAGAGGGTTGGTCATATTTTGTTAGATATGATGATATAGGAATATCTGTAATGTATAATGTAGTGGAAGAATATGATATTGAAGAAGAAGATAGGATCACCTAGGTCACATGGCTAGGTACCTTGGTAACATAGGTGCAACTAGGTCACATCTAATGATACTTTCAATGAAACTCTAGTGATAACAAAACTTTATAACCAACTATCTACCTTAATCAAGTCAATAAAAATTGTTTTGCACCATGTGTAAGAAAAATATCCATTTTTCTAATGGGTCCTACCATAGGGCAAGGGGTTACACCTAACCCTACCATGAGTTCCTTCCTTAGGATATCTTCAAGTTATTCATGTCAAATTTATAAAACTTATGCACACATACCCAAGGTGTGTCCCATCCTCTAGAAATAATCATCATTATTGATAACATTCTTTTCTCACTTATGTCATTATGGTTTAAGAGTTAAAGAGATCAAATTTAAAGGAGATAATGATGCAGGAGCATCACTCCACCTTAGAAATGCACCAACATTCTAGCACATCAGTGCACATTCAAGAGAGGGAGAGACACCAACCCTCCCATTTAAAAAAAAAAAAATATGATCCTCTACGGATTCATGTTGTCGAGTTGAGTGAAGACCAAGCCATGCCTTGTTACATGTAGAAGATAAGGTCGCCTTTAATGGATGACAGGTTGATGGATATAGGTTCAATTCATACTAGATGTCCATTAAAGAAACTTCAATGTAATAGATGATGTTAGGTGAAGAGAGGATAATCTCGTAGAGCCCTCTTGTTGTAAGGGAGAGATATTTTGTATCAAGGGGTCTCAGAAGTTTAGAGAGTGATCTCAGAAGCTTGAGAAGGGAAGAACAAAAGATTGAGAGTTAAAAATCCTCAGAGGAGGAAATAGGAGGTAGAATAGTTCTTTGAGAGAGCTTGAGAGAGATGAGACTTTGTTGTAGTCCAAACTGCACATATTGTAATCAGATTTTCATATCTATGAAAAGATAGCAGCTTTTCTTGCACATCGTTGTTCATGTGCTTATGTGTTTCATGAAGGTATGTTGTAGATGTATGATAAGTTTCATTTTTAGTAGGAAGATAGTTTTATTTATCTTTGTTGACTTCGAAATATCATTCTGAGTTATTTAGGTTGTGCAAGGAGTGCACAATAGAACATTGGAGGCTATGTAGCCAACGCAAGGAGTTTGCATTTGAACTCTATTGAGCCAGAGAAGAAAGTGTTAGGAGGACACACTAGAGCAATCACAAAACTCAAGAGGAACCTCAAAGTTATCGAATACCTTAGAGGAGAAATTGTGCAGAGGAAGAACAGAGAGACAAAGTTACTGAGTACTCTGTAAGAAAGAACTTTGCAAGGTGTGCATTGAGCAGGAGGTCGCTAGGAGGGCACAAATTTTTCCTTTGAAAGGAAGTGGAAGGGTTGAGACCCTTAGGAAACTGAGTAAAAATGAAATATCATAAGGAGTATCACTTTTCATAAGTGAAGACGAGACCCAAGAAGTCAGGCTTGCAACAGGAGCAAAGGCTGAAGCCTTTGAACACTTAGAAAATCCTTCCAAGTCAGAGGAAATCCAAAGATCGGGAGGAGGAACGACAAAAGACGTTGGATATGTTGGTGCAACAAGTCTAAACCGTTAGATTATCTTCCAGGGAAGTGAAAGGAGAGGGTCGAGGAGGAACAGATCCTAGCCATAGGATATGAGTGCAAAATATCGGTCGCCGTCCGATCAAGGAAAAGCGCATGAGGTTTAAGTCTCTCCACGAACATAGGAGAAAGTATTCGTCGAAGTATCGAAGTGGACATGAAACATACATCATCCTGAGGAATAGGTGGAGAAATATCCACAAATCCAGAGCGAGATCACTTTGGGATTTTGTGGTTAAGGAGAGAGTAAAAGCGCCGGATAGCTGAAGGCCGAAATAGGTCCAAGTCGTTGGTCACCAGGAGACACATGTCGGTAGATCTAATACTTTCAGGAAAATCACTTCGGAGTATTCCAAATGAGGAGTGTGAAAAACTCCCGAAGTCTCGAACGTCGAAGTAGATAGAAACCATCCGTTGTGGAGGACACGTGGTGAGAGATCCAGAAGTTCAGAATCATAACACGCCAAAAGGAAGTCAGCAGGAGTGGAGATGATCTGGATCGTTAGATCTGGAGGGACGCGTGGTGGAAATCTATGAACTTTGGGTGAAAGCACTCTAGGAGGAATGATTGCGCGGGAGTTTGAAACTCTCGAATCCTGAAGAGACAAAGAGGATAGTGGCTGTCAGATCAAGGGGGAGACACATGCCAAGAGATCATGTATTCCAGGTGGAAGTATTTCGGGTGGAGGCAAGTGATGAGAGTTGAAACTCCCAAAGCCTGAATTGTTGAAGTCACCCATATTTTTTGATCGTGAAGGAGGTATGTGTAAAAATATCATGGACTCTGGGTGAGAGCTCTCCAGGTAAAAGTGAGCGTAGAGGAGTTGAAACTATCGAAGGCTGAATTCTTGAAGTGGACTAGAGTCGTTAATCTGCTTGGACATGTGTCACCATATTGTGAACTTCACAGAATTATCACTCTAGGTTTTTTGTGGAGTTGTGTTTCGTAATTTCCCAAAGATTCGAAGCCCAAAGCATTGAGGGTCATTGATCTTAGAGGAAAAGTGAGGATCGTTGATCTGCGAGGGGATGCGTGGAGTATGAAGGTTTACTCCATTGGAAAGCTACCCAGGAAGAAATCAAGCGTGAAGTTGAGACTTATGAAGGTCAAAGTCATGAAGTTTAAGAGGGTCATTAATTTGAAGAGGACACATGGTATAAGATCTTCCATTTTAGAGAAATTCACTCCAGAAGAAGAAGGAGGGTGTTGAAAAAGAATTCTCGAAGGCTAGAGAGTCGGAATTCATTTGAGCCGTTCATTTGATAGGGATGGGTGTTAGTAGATATTTCACTTAGGAAGATATCCATTTCCGAGGAAGAAATAATTGAGAGTTAAAACTCTGGAAGCCCGAAGAGGTGAAATCAATCGCAACCCTCGATTTGATAGGAGGGCACACATCGATAGATCGTGATATCTGGGAGTGCGTGCAAAAGGAGGAAAAGGGTCACTGACTGACAGTTGACCAGGGTAGATAGAGGAAAATTTTTATTTTTTGATCAAGAGGCATCACTAATATTGAAGATCAATGGTCATGCTTAATTACGGGGCCAAGAAGTGCTCGGATTTTAAATTTATTAGAGTGGACCACAATTGAAACCACAATATTGCCAAAGGGACACGTGGTGATTGATAGTGAATTGAGGGGAGAAAAGTAGTGTGTTCTCAAACCACTTTTGGATTCTTCGCAATCACTTGTTTACCTGGGGTCATAACCCGAGGTCACATGTAGGAAGGGGCCTAGTAGAAGGAGCTAACGCCCACAAATTGAATAGTTGAAAGAGTGCTAGAGAAAGGGGTTGTGGGTTCCACAAGACCTGCACCTTAGGATAAAATAGGGCCTATACAAGTTGATTTGGGTTCAAGGAGGATCCCTAAGAGTTGATCCAACTCAATAGATTGAAAGATACTAGACCGAGAGGTCGCAGAACCCCCAGGAAGGAAGGGGGGCTGCATCAGGTGGTGTTAGAGACGATTTTTTTTCTCTAGATTTTAGAAAAAAGGAAAGAAGGTGAATGAAGACAGTTGACTACTGCTAAGTAGTATTAAAAACTGCAGTTTTCCTATAGAACAACAGGTGAATAAGGCAACAAAGTATTGATTCTCTATGTGAAGTATTGTTGCAAATGTGCAACAACAAATTGAACAACCAGGCGAGCTATAGGAGAATATAGAGATTCTCTCAGTTGTAGAGTGAAAAACAGACTTACCAGGAGGGCAGGTAGAAGGTGAAAATGGCTACTAAAGGCCATGAATGTGGTTGGAGAGAGGGCCACAAACATAAATGAAATCTAGACATGGATCTGGAGCTTAATGAGATAAGAGAAAATATGGAGAGGCTAGAATTGAAGATGCAACAGGAGGCAAAGATACACTGGAGGTACGAATGTCCTCTGAACAGGAAGAAAAAATGGCATGTTCAAAAGTTGTTGGACAAAAAGAAGAAATAGGTAGTAAAGAGGTGGTTAAGGCATTTTGAAAGCCTCAAAGACATAGAGGAAGTAGTTTACATCTGTGAACCAACATTTGGAAGAACCCTTAGTGATGAGGAAGGGATATCATCAGGGGATCTCATAAACTACCAAGAGGGCAGAGATGAATTTTCAAATTGCTAGATGGACAATGATATGAGATCAATGGAGGATCTCATAGACTGTTAGGAGGAAAATAGTGGAAATTCATATTTCCAGGTGGGAAATGAGATGAGATCAGTTGAAATCTCATAGACTACTATGAGAGCAGAGGAGAAATCCTAGATTTCCAGGTGGGAAAGGGAATTAGAATGAGGTTGTGTGAAAGTCTCAGGAGTTCAGAAGTGATTTCAGATCAAAAAGGAGTGTTGATAGGTGAAGACTCATGTGGTTTTGAAGACCATGTGAATGAACATGATGAAAAGTTAAATACTTCCATCACAAAGGAGGAGGATCAAAATAGTGTTCTGATCATTGGAGGAATCAAAAAATTCCTTCCAAGAAAACAAGCAGAGGCTAGCATAAGTGTTGTAGAAGAAGAAGAGGAAAGAAAACCAACAGAGACTGCCAAAGAGGAGGAGGAGAAGAAACAAACATTGATGTTTTCCCCAACAGAAGGAGAAGAGAATTCAACAGAATTGCTCGAAATTTTCATCCAGGGAGTTGAACAAGGGATGACTGCAGCACTAGAGCCTGCAACAGAAGAGGGAGCAGACATCATGGAATTTTCTTATCTATATGAAAAATTGGAAGCGCTAGAGAGAAGGTTGATAGTGCAAAGCAAGAACATCCAACATGTTATATTGGAGATAGGTGAAAGAGCATACCATCCCTAGGAGTAGTTGGAAGAAGCTGGTATTGAACCAACACAAGAGGAGCTGACAAAAGTCAATGTTCCAGAGGAAGAGGCTGAGAAACAACTCATTAATGAGACTACATAACTGGAGTCTGCAGGGAAGTGGAAAGTCAAATCCAAAAAAGAAGAAAACAACATGGGCGATCAAGATGATCTACCCATTGATAAGGCAAAAGTGTAGCAGAGCATACTGCATAAGGAGAGCTATCCAGAAGAATAGATGGACATAGTGATAGAGGAGATAATAGAGTTGATGGTGAGGTCAACAACAGAAGCAATCAGCAAGAGAAATATGAACAAAAGAGAGCTTTCCATAGCAGCAGGGAAGAAGAAGAATAAGCAACAACAACAACAAAACAATGGAGCAAGAAGACAACTCCAAGGGAGATTTTGGGATCCAGGGAGATTTCAACATTGGGGAAGAGGAGCTCATGAGAAAGAGATCATGATTTTCCCAACAATGGAGTATCATGCAGGAGCATCGCTCCACCTCATAAATGTGCCATCATTCCAGCACATCAATGCACATTCAAGAGAGGGAGAGACACTGACCCTACCTTTTTTTTAAAATTTAAATATGATCCTATATGGATTCATGCTGTCAGGTTTAGTGAATACCAAGCCATGCCTTGGTACAGGCAGAAGATAAGGTCGCCTTTAATGGCTTACGGGTTGATGGATATAGTTTCAATTCAGACTAGATGGCCGTTAAAGAAACTTCAATGTAATATATGAGGTTAGGTGAAGAGATGATAAGCTCGTAGAGCCCTCCTATTGTAAGGGAGAGATATTTTGTATCAAGGGGTCTCAGAAGTTTAGAGAGACATCTTAGAAGCCTGAGAAGGGAGGAACAAAATATTGAGAGTTAGAAATCCTCAGAGGAGGAAATAAGAGGTAGAATAGTTCTTTGAGAGAGCTTGAGAGAGATGAGACTCTGTTGTAGTCCATCCTGCACATATTTTAATCCGATTTTCATATTTATGAAAAGATAGTATTGTTTCCTTCACATCCTTGTTCATGTGTTTATGCGTTTCATCAATGTATGTTGTAGATGTATGATAGGTTTCATTTGTAATAGGAATAGAGATTTATTTATCTTTGTTGAGTTTGAAATATTGTTCTGAGTTCTTTAGGCTGTGCAAGGAGTGCACAATAGAACATTGGAGGTTATGTAGCCAGCGCAAGGAGTGCATGTCTGGAATTTGTTGATTCAGAGAAGAACGTGTCAGGAGGACACACTAGAGCAATCACAAAACTCAAGAGGAACCTCAAGGTTATTGAATACCTTAGAGGAGAAACTATGTAGAGGAAGCATGGAGAGACAAATTTATTGAATACTCTATAAGAAAGATCTCTGCAAGGTGAGCATTGAGAAGGAGGTCACTAGGAGGGCACAAAGTTTTCCTTTGAAAGGAAGTGGAAGGGCCAAGACCCTTAGGAAATTGAGTAAAAACAAAATCTCAGAAGGAGTAGTTCTTTTCAGAAGTGCAGACGAGACCTAAGAAGTTGGGATTGTAGGAGGAGCAAAGGCCAAAGCCTTTGAACACTTACAAAATCCTTCCAAGTCGGAGGAAATACAAATCTCAGGAGGAGGAGTGAAAACATACGTCATATCTTTTGGCGTAATAAGTCTTGACTGTTAGATCATCGTCTAGGGAAGTGAAAGGAGAGAACCGAGGTGGAACAAATCCTAGCCATAGGATCTGAGCATAAAATATCTACTGTCGTTAGATCAAGGAAAAGTTGATGCAGACCCCCACCTCAGGAGGGTCTGCTTGACCTATCGGTCTTTGGATCTTCAAATTCCCAAGCTGAAATGGCTTCTTGGTCCCCGCTAGAACCCTTTACACATATAACCACATGTTTTCTTTTCTATGCTCCGCCCACACGAACATGCACTAGACACGAGCCTCCACTCCACATTACCATCGGCGTGTTCAAAAACTTAGCCCAAAAAAGTGTGTCAGGTTTTGTGATTTCGGGACTTTCACGATGTGATATTGCTCCCTTTTCTCGATATCCGAACTTGCAACTTCCTTGCCATAGATCAACGGTCATGACTCTCCCATGATTTGACAACCTATATCGCATTGGGATTTCAAAATTCCCGACCTCTGAGTAGCAAGTTCCTCCACTCTCTCGACTCTTGAAATACCGAAATTTCATAGCATCCAATCAACAGCTCACTCTCCTTTGGATGTAATGACTACTATCTCTCCTGATCTTACGAGTGTTGAAATAAACTCGGCCTTATATTTCTCGCAAATCTACTATATCTGACTGTCCACGAAAAATCAATGCTTCTCCCTCCGAGAGCTCTCATCGTTCGTTTAGGCTCTCGATGTTTCCTAGACAAACAATTGGCATCAACCCTCCTGGTCTTGATTTATGTGAGGTGACCTCGTCCTTCCTTTTGGACTTTTCTAAGTCTCTATCCTTCCTGAGCTTGGTTCTTGCTGTGAACTTAAGGATTCTAAGGGATTCGTGCATGCACTCCTTGTGGCTCTCACGATAATCTTTGATTATCCAAACACTCCAAATCTACTCATTCCTTGCAACATAAGTTCTTCAACCGCTTCCTTGGGTTGGAAAATTCTAATACTTCAACCTGGCCTGCACACACCTTACATGGCTCTGTTCTATACTCGCACTTTTGTTGGTATAATAAAAACTCTATCTCTCCTGAGATTTTGTGAGGTAAGACTCATAATCTTGTCAACGTGCTCCTTGCGGAGCTTCACTACACTCCTTGTAGGAATTCTCAGGACAAGAAGAAATTGAAACTTATACTCTCCCTCTCACAGACTTCATACATTCAACATGAAGTCGTACACATAAATCATTGAAACGAATGCATAACAAAGAATATAAGCAAACTGTAAACATGCCATTCAATATATGCAAACAGTAACCATAACAACACCATGAAATTGGATTAAAGCCTTCTTATATTAATTCAAGTGCTTTTGTACATGGTTTTCTATAGAAACAACTACCTGCTCATACAAATTCTACAATATCTATTCTTCTCTGTTCTCGTATGCTCTCTTTCTCTACGTCTTCTACTCTTACAATTGAGAATTATCATACAATACATACGAGGGAGCTTTCTTGAGTTTTCCCTCCTACAACTATAAGCTATCTTATCGAATCAAAGACTACAACTAATTTACATTTATTACATTAAATGCCTCCAATCAAAAAATGAGAGCAACTCTCAATATCTGCATTACAATCCCAAAAACATTTAAGAGTAATTACATCCTTCTAGCTATTACATTAATGTTTCATCTTTTAAAATTTAAAGTTTAAATGTCTTCAAAATGCGCATTGGTGTATATCCAATTGTCCTCCACTTGCGCTTGTTGGAGATGCTCCTACATCATACTCCTCTGGATGAAAAAATTCATGGACTCTTGCACCATTTGTCCATGTTTATGGATATCTTCTTCATTTTCCCAACTGGTATCCTCAATTGCGTGTCCCTTTCATTTTATCAAATATTCAAAATATGTCTTCCTCCAGGTTTTCTTACCAAATCTCTGATCAATGATCTCTTCCATTTGCTGTTTTTCAGCTACAGGCATTTGCTTGACCCACTGAGCTTCCTTTTGATTCTCTTCTCCTCTCGCTTCATATTCTCTCTAAGGGTACATATATTATATGTTGAACATGGGTGATATGCCCACATCCTCTGGAAATTGTATTTCATAAGAATTTGCCTCAAATTTCCTCAAACTTTTACACGACCCTATCTTTTTCATCTTCATCTTGTTATATGTTCCCCTTGGGAATATTTCTTTCCTTAGATGTGCTAAGACCTAATCTCCCACTTTGAATTGAATATCCCTCATGTGATGATCTTCTTTGCACTTATATTCCTGGTTGGAACTCTACAAATGCTCTTTAATCTTACTGTGGACCTCCTTCATATCTGCTGCAAAATCTTCCACTCCAACACTCCTGAATTCATTATTCTCTAAGTATATCAACTCAGATAATCCTCTTGGTTTCATTCCATACATTATCTAGAATGGGCTCTATCTTGTGCTCCGGTTAGGTGAGTCATTATATGATAATTCCTCTTGTGACAGAATCCGATCCTACTGACTACCGTGTTCAGCTACTAAAATTATCAATAAGTCTCCCAAACTTCAATTTACTACCTTAGTCTATCCATTTGTATGAGGGTGATATGTTGAGCTAAAATATAAATTTGTCCCCAACTTCTTCCATAGTGTCCTCCAGAAATGACCAACAAATTTGGTATCTCTGTCTGAAACAAAACTATTGGGTAAACCATGAAGTCAAACAACTTCTTTAAAAAACAGATTTGCAATGTGTGTTGCATCACTGTTTTTATGACATGGAATGAAATGTGCCATTTTTTAGAATCTGTCGATTACCACAAATATGGAATCACAACATCTCTGTCTCCTTGGCAGTCCCAACACAAAATCCATTCTTACCGCGTCCCACGACCTCTCTAATATTGGCAATGGTTGATACAATCCTGTATTTTGTCTTTTCCCCTTTGCGTGCTGGTAGATTCTACATCTGTTGAAAAATTTATTGACATTCGTCCTCATCCCTGACCAATAATACAAACTGTTTAGTTGCACAAATGGTTTGTCATGGCCAAAATGTCTAGCCAATCCCCCACTATGTTTTTCCTTCAAAAGTTTTTCTCTCATAGAACTCTTCGAGATACACCACCAATTTAATTTAAACAATAGTCCATCCTGAATTAAATATTCAATCCATTGGATTTTGTCTCTCAGAACAGGAGTGTCACATGCTTCATCATCTCTGCACATTTCCTTAAGGCTATCAAAACCTAAGGTCTTCACACAAAACTCTTGCAGAGTCAAACATTTCTTGCTCAATGCATCAACAACATTGTTAGCATTTCCAAAAATGTGCTTTATAACAAAAGTAAATTTGTGTATAAATTCAACCCATTTTGCATGTTTATGGTTCCATTTTTTCGGTCTCGTTATAAGTTGTAAGGGTTGGTTGTCGCTATACAAAAAAAACTATTTTGGAACCAGGTAGTGCCTCCATTTCTTCAATGCCTGTATGACTGCATAAAAATCCTTGTCATACGTGGAATGTTTCATCTTAGTCTCGTTCAGCTTCTCACTGAAGTATGCAATTGGTCTATTGTCTTGACTTAAGACTGCTCCAATCGCAAATCCACTTGCATCACATCTCACTTGAATTGTCTTACTGAAATCTGGCAGAACCAGAACTGGTTGTCCAATTATCTTCTCCTTTAACAACTTGAAACTTTTCTCTGCTTCCTTTGTCCAATGCAAATATTTATGTCTTTTCTTGACCGTGTCCATCATTGGTGCACAAATTTCACTAAAATTTCTAATGAACTTCCTATAAAAACGGGCTAGTCCATGGAGGCTTATAACTTCAAATATATTCCTTGGTGATGACAATTCTTTGATTGCTCTTACCTTTTCAGGATCCATCTTCAACTTATTTGAAGAGATCACAAAACCCAAATAAATGAGTTTTTTCTTCATGAAAGATGACTTCTTCAGATTTATCAACAATTTCTCTTTCTCCAACCTCCTCATCACTGAAGTTAAATGTCTCAAATGTTCTTCCTCCATCTTACTGAAGATCAGTATATCATCAAGATATACAATTACAAACTTCCCAATGAAATCTTTCAAGACTTTGTTTATCAATCTCATGAAAGTACTTGGCACATTCGTAAAAAAAAATGGCGTGATAAGCCATTCATATAGCCCTTCATTCGTCTTGAATGTTGTCTTCCATTTGTCACCTTCCCTCATCTGAATCTGATGATATCCTCTTTTCAAATCAATTTTTGAAAAAATCTTTGCCCCACTGAAGCAATCCATCAAGTCATCCAACCCGGGTAAAGGAAATCTATACCTGATGGTGATTTTGTTTATAGCCCTTGAGTTTATACACATCCTCCATCCACCATCCTTCTTTGGACTTAACATTGTTGGCACAGCACATGGACTCAAGATTTCTCTAATCAACCCTTTGTCCATCAAATCCTGTACTTGTTTCTTAACTTCTTCATTCTCTTGCGACGTCAATATGTATGCTACTTTATTTGGTGAACTCGCTTCTGGTATAAGGTCAATGTGATGGATTATACTTTTGATGGGAAACAACGAACAAGGTAAATTGTCCACCACTATATCAACGAAATTCTCCAGCAGTTCCTGAATTTCCTCAGGTAGATCATCTATTGAGGTACTGGTCAAGATGACTCTAGGTTTTCTCACCACATCAAACTTCATTTCTTCATCTTTATTGGCTCCATCCAGAAGTTCCTTCCCAATGATGAGAAGTATAGTATTTCTTGTTTCTGCTTTCACCTTCTTGTCTTCAATTGGCAACAACATATGCATCCTACCATTCTTCTCCAAGGTGTAGGTGTTCTTTCTTCCATAATGAATCAAATATATTTCATATTTCCAAGGCCTCCCCAACAAAATATGACAGACATCCATGGAAATAACATCACATAAGATATCATCTTTGTATCCCCTTATCTTAAATTCAACTAAACATTGTTTAGTGACAGTTACCTGATGTCCTTTTTGCAACCACGAAACCTTGTATGGGCTTGGATGTGAAACTGTATCCAATTCCATCTTTTACACCAT
Organism: Picea sitchensis; assembly: GCA_010110895.2. Lineage (NCBI taxonomy): Eukaryota > Viridiplantae > Streptophyta > Pinopsida > Pinales > Pinaceae > Picea > Picea sitchensis. The sequence goes on along the minus strand of SNQJ01S0124239.1, from coordinate 8,530 downwards.
CTCTGTGGATACTATATTATCCGTGCTTCCACTTTCAAATATCACCATGCATACCCTATCCTTGGTCTTGCAAGCAGTCCTAAATAAAATGTTCCTCTAGACTAGATTTACCACTTCTTTCTTTGGTTTCAAGAGAATTTTCCTCATCATGAAGAATCTTCCACCTTCTTCATATTTTGCCTCAACATTTCAACTTTGCGCTTCTGAAATGTGAGCTTCACCTCCTCCATATTTGTTTCTATCAAGACATTCCCAAGACTTGTGTCCGATCTTTCCACAAACAAAACACTTTATTTCACCTCCCCTGCCTCTTCCTCTTCCTCTTGCTCAAGGAAAAGTGTTCCTATTGACATATTTTCCTTGTGAGATTCCTCCCCTTTCTGGGTGGTTATGAGGTTTTTTCTCTTCACCCTTGGGCTTTTGTACTCTATTATGGGTAACTTCTTTGCCTCTAATCTGACTTCTACCTCTACCCCTTTGACCTTGCTTTTGAGCCAATTTCACTTCTGCCCTGGAAGCGATCTGATAAGCATATTCTACATTCCTGATTGTCACCATGATCATATCATCCTGAATATCATATCTCAGGCCATTCATGTATCTGGAAACCTTTTCATCATCACTTTCACGATGACCAACTCTGATGTTAAGTCTGTAAAACTCTTCAGTGTATTCCTTCATTGTCATCCCTTTCTGTCTTAAATTATGCATTCTTCGGAACAGATTGATTTGGCAATATCTGGGTATGAATTTGGATTTCATCTTGGCAACCATCATGTCTGATATTTTAATTATTTTTTTTCCTTTGCAACATATGTCAGCCTGCAGTTCATCCCACCAAAGTGTCGCATGCCCTTTCAGTCTCGTGACATCATGATTTACTTTCTTATATTCTTCGATATCCTCATAGTCGAAGTATTTATCCAAAGCTCTAAACCAATCTAGCATCTCCTCAATGTCCAAGTTGCGTCCATACATCGGGATGTCCATTTTTTATCTGGCCCCTATTATTGCAACAACTTTGAATAGATGTTCCTCTACAACATCTTCAGCTATAACTTATTCTTCAGCTCCAGCTTCATTCTCACTTTCGGCCTCACTGATATCTCCAGTGTCAGGTGTTCGCCTACATGTTGTCTCCATGGCATCCAATCGAGCACGAATTTCTCTCATCTCCCTTTCCATGGATGGATTGGGCATGGGTCTCTCTTGACATCTCCTCGACGATATTGTTTCAATCTATCCACACATAATTCAATCACAATTGTCCTCTGTCTTCCCTCTACATAAAAAAATAGTTGTTATCTCTGATACCGACTGATGCAGACCCCCACCTCAGTAGAGTTTGCTTGAACTCTCGATCTTTGGATCTTCAAATTCCTGAGCTGAAATGGCTCCTTGGTCCCCATTGGAACCCTTCACACATATAAACACATGTCTCCTTTTCTATTCTCCACCCATGCGAACACGCACTAGACATGAGCCTCCACTCCATGTGACCACCGACATGACCACAGACTTAACCTAAAAAGGTGCGTTGGGTTTCACAATTTTGGGACTCTCACGATGTGACCTTGCTCTCTTTTCCTGATATCCAAAATCGCAACTTCCTCTCAACAGATCAACGGTCCTGATTCTCCCATGATCTGACGGCCCAAATTGCGTCAATATTTCATGATTCACGACCTCTAAGTAGCAAGTTTCTCCACTCTCCCGACTCCCGAAATACTGAAATTTTGGAGCGTCTAATCAACGACTCACGTTCCTTTGGATATAAAGGATCGTATCTCTCCCAATCTTGCGAGTGTGGAAAGACACTCGGCCTTATCTTTACCACAGATCTACTAGATCTGAAGGTCCACGAAAAATCAATGCTCCTCCCTCCGAGATTTCCCACCATCCATTTAGGCTCTCAATGTTTCATGGCCAAACAATTGGCGTAAACCCTCCTGGGATTGATTTCCGTGAGGTGACTTCAACCCACGTCCTTCCTTTTGGATTTTTCTAAATCTCTATCCTTCCTGAGCTTGGTTCTTGCTACGAACTCAAGGATTCTAAGGGATTCTTGCACACACTCCTTGCATCTCTCATGATAATGTCTAATTATCCAAACACTCGAAATATGCACACTCCTTGCGACAGACGTTCTTCAACCACTTGCTTGGGTTGGAAAAGTCTAAGACTTCAACCTTGCCTGCACACACCTTGCAAAATTCTATGTTATACTCACACTTCTCTTGGTATAAGGACAACTCTATCTCTCCTGAGATTTTGTGAGGTAAGATTCAGAATCTTGTCAACACTCTCCTTGTGGAGCTTCACTACACTCCTTGTAGGAATTATCAGGACGAGAAGAAATTGAAACTTATACTCTCCCTCTCACAAACTTCATACATTCAACATGAAATCATACACATAAAGAATTGAAACAAATGCATAACAGAGCATATAAGAAAACTGTAAACATGTCATTCAATCGATGCAAAAAGCAACCATAACAACACCATGAAATTGGATTAAGGCCTTCTTATATTAATTCAAGTTCTTTTGTACATATTTTTCTATAGAAACAACTATATGCTCATACCATTTCTACAATCTTCATTCTTCTCTACTCTCTTATTCTCTCTTTCTCTACGACTTCTACTCTTTGTTATGGGGAAATTATACTCTACAGACTAACAAGCTAGGGCTTAAACTTGCATGCATATCATGATGCATAATAAATTACTTTTAACCTTCTACCCCAAACCTAAAACCCTTTTTCACATGCAAACATGGAAAGAACCAACTAACCTTTTTATCGATGGTTGATGTAGATCCTCCGTTTCACTTTTATCTCCTTGCTTCTGCTGCTCTTTCCAAAGATGATCCTACAATCAAGAAAAAACACTACGCATGCATGCTATTGTTCTACTAGAGGGTTAGAGATTAAGCATAAATCACATAAAACACATAAGACTCGTGCATTGGGATGGGAAAAGTACTCTTTATTAATCTCAAGATGAATCAACTTACAATGATAATAGAGATCAACCACCATTCCTTGATCCTGATCCTGGGCTCCTCCTCTTCTTTGTCCTCCAACTTCTTTGCTTGAATTCTCCTAAATCTTGAGGAAAGGCTAAAGGGTTGGGACAAAACGGATTCGGCAATTGGGCAGAGTTTCTTTGCTATGATTTTCCTCCTCCAAATAGTACCCCTACCCCTTATTTTATAGGCTAGAAGGAGCTAGGGTTTTGGACAAACTCTCGGCCATGCATGGCTGGGAGTTCCAGTTAATTGACCCAAATCTTTTCGTTCCGTCGGAAACTTTCCTGTTTTTGTGCTTTTGTTAGGTAAACGCGGGCTGTAGTGGGCCAGCCAGCGTTCCAACGCGTGCAGTATAAGGCCTGCCAACATTCCAACATGCCCAGTAATGGGTTAGGGCGCAGGTTACTTGTTTTAAGAGGTTTTTTAAGAGTCTGTTCAGCATGGATTTGGCAATGAAGGGCAATGGGTTGGCCTGATGCCAGGTAAGCATGGATGGTGCAATTTAGGGTTATAACACTCTTACAATTGAGAATGATCATACAATACATACGAGGGATATTTCTTGAGTTTTACCTCCTACAACTCTAAGATATCTTATTGAATTAAAGACTACAACTACTTTACGTTTATTACATTAAATTCCCCCAACCGACAAATGAGAGAAACACTCAATATCTGCAATACAATCCCCAAAACATTTAAAAGTAATTACATCCTTCCAACTATTACATTAATGTTTCATCTTTTAAAATTTAAAACTTAAATGTCTTCAAAATGTGCGTTGGTGTATATCCAGTTGTCCTCCACTTGAGCTTGTTGGCGATGCTCCTGCATCAAAAGTGCACGAGGTTTAAGTCTTTGTGCACAAATAAGAGAAAGGATTTACCGAAATCTCGAAGTGGATAGGAAACGTTCATCATCCTGTGGGACATGTGGCATAAGATCCACAAATCTGGAGCGAGAGGACTTCAAGATTTTTTGGTCAAGGAGAAAGTGAAAGCGCCAGATAGCCGAAGGGAAAAATAGGTCCAGTTCGTTGGTCGCTAGGAGACATGTGTCGGTAGATCTGAGATTTCACGGTAAATCACTTTGAAGGATTCCAACTGAGGAGTGTGACAAACTCCTGAATTCTTGAAGGCCAAAGTAGATTGAAACCATCCATTGTGGAGGATACGTGGTGAGAGATCCAGAAGTTCGGAAGCATAACACACCAAAAGGGAGTCGAAGGGAGTGGAGAATATCTGGACCGTTAGATCCAGAGGAATGCATGGCGAAAATATATGAATTTCGGGTGAAATCACTCTGGGAGGAATAAGTGCACAGGAGTTTGAAACTCCCAAAGACCGAAGACCCGAAGAGGATAGTGGTCATCAGATCAAGGGGGAGACACGCACCAGGAGATTGTGTATTTTGGGTGGAATTATTTTGGGAGGAGGCGAATGCTAAGAGTTGAAACTCTAGAAGCCCGAAGTGCCGAAGTCACCCATAGTCGTTGATCGTAAAGGAGGTACGTGTCAAAATATCATGGACTCCAGGTAAAAGAAAGCATAGAGGAGTTGAAACTCCCAAAGGCCAAAGTCCCTAAGTGGACTAGAGTCATTGATCTAGTTGGACAGGTGTCACCAGATTGTGAAATTCAGAGAATTGTCTCTTCGGGGATTTTGTGGAGTTCTGTTTCAAAATTTCCCATAGCATTGAAGATTGAAGCATTGAGGGTCGTCGATCCTAAAGGAAAAGTGAGGACCGTTGATTTGTGAGGGGATGCGTGGAGGATGGAGTTTTACTCCATTGGATAGCTACTCGAGAAGAAATCGTGCATGAAGTTGAGACTTCCGAAGGTCGAAGTGTTGAAGTGGACGAGGGTCATTGATTTGAAGAGAACACGTGGTAGAAAATGCTCCATTTTGGAGAAAGACACTCTAGAATAAGAAGGAGGGTGTTGAACAAGAATTATGGAAGGCCGAAGAGCCAGAATTCATCTGAGCCGTCTGTTTTCTAGGGACAGGTGTCAGTAGATCTTCCACTTCAGAAGATATCCATTTCATAGGAAGAAAGAGTTGAGAGTTAAAACTCTCGAATCTTGAAGAGGAGAAATCAATTGTAGCCGTCGATTTGGGAGGAGGGAACCCATCAATAGATCGTTATATCTGGGAGTGTGTGCAGAAGGAGGAAAAGGATCATTGACTGGCAGTTGACCAAGGAAGATAGAGGACAAATTGTAGCCATCGATCAAGAGGCATCGCCTATATTTACGATCAACAGTCAGGCTTAATTGTGGGGCCAGGAAGTGCTCAGATTTTAAAATTCTTAGAGCGGGCCGCAATTGAAACCACAATATTTCCAAAGGTACATGTGGCGATTGATAGTGAATTGCAGGGAGAAACGCGGTTTGGTCTCAAATTTTTTTTGTCTGCTTCGCAATCACATGTTTATGTGGGGTCATAACCCAAGGTTACATTTAGGAAGGGGACTAATAGAAGGAGCTAGTGCCCACGAATTGAATAGTTGAAAGAGTGCTAGAGAAAGGGGTCGTGGGTTCCACAAGACCTACACCTTAGGGGAAAAGGGGGCCTATACAAGTTGATTTGGGTTCAAGAAGGAGCCCGAAGAGTCGATTTGACTCAAAAGATTGAAAGATCCTAGACCAGGAGGTCGCAGAATCCCCAGGAGGGAAGGGGGGTTGCATAAGATAATGATTATATGTGTTAAGGATTATTGGATAAGAGGTTATATGCGAGGGTTATAGAGTTTATGTGATATACTAATTATAAGTTACAGGATTTATGGGTTATAAATAAAAAGGGTTATAGGGTTCATGTAAATTATGGGTTATGGTTTGGAGATGATAGTGCTTGTGTATCATAAGGGTTTTATAGATTACATGTGATAGAATTTTCACGTTTGTTGTTAAATAGTTTAGGGGTGTTAGTTATTTAGGGTTATATAGTTTTTGGGTGATAGGTTATGAGTGACTTGAGTTAGAAATTATGGGGTTTATAAGGATTAAACATTATAGGTTAGAGGATACATGGGTTATGAGTTATAATGTTTTAGGATTAGGGATTATAAGTATTAGGGGTTATCGTACTTTGGGGTTAAGGTTTAAGGTTTAGAGGTATTTTGGGGTTTGTCATAAATATGCATTAGGGAGTATGGAAAAATTATTATAGGTTTTAGGTGTTAGGGTTTGGAGTTAGGTGTTAAAATAATCTTTAAGATAATATGAATGATATGTGCTATTAGAATTGGAGGTGATAAATGTTTGGGTTTGGGGGCCTTAACGGTTAAAGGTTAGGGTATGATAGTTAGGGGGTTATATATTAAAGAGGATATGGTTATAAGGGTAATTTATTAGATTTGGATATTATAGGTGATAGATGTTAGGGGTTGGGGGCTCATCGGTTAAGGTTAGGTGGTTCTATATTAAAGAGGATATTGTTAAAAGGGTAATTGCCTATAAATTCTAGGGCATCTATTGGTAATGGGTTCAATTAGAGTTTATAAGTAATATTAGGTTTATGGGTAATATTAAAGGTTATATAAGTTAGGTGTCAAGAATTATTTTTAGGTGTTATAAGATATATGGTTTACATGAGATATAACATTTTTAGGTGTTATGAGATATATAGTTTACATGAGATATAACATTTAAAGTTTTAAGTATTACAACTATTATGAATTAAGGGAGTGAAATTATAGGGTGTAAAGGTTATAGGGGTTATACAATTTAGTGATTATAGGTGTTAGAGGTTACGTAGATTATATGGCTTGTATGTGTTATAGATTATAGAGGTTAACATGTAGGGGTTACAAATATTAAGGGTTATAATTGATTGGATTAAGGGTTATATGGGATAGTTGTTAGGGGTTAAATGAATTAAAGGGATTATGTGTTATAAGGTTTAAGGAATATAAGAGTTAATATGTATTAGTGCTATGACATATAAATTATAGGGGTGATAAGTGTTAAAGGGTTATGGGTGTTGAAGATTATAAGTGCTATAATGTTTACATGATGATAAGGTTTAAGACTTATAAGCATTAGGGGTAATATATTTTCTTTTCTTACATTAAGGGTCATTATGGTTGGATGTGATAAAATTTAAATTGATTAGAGATTAGGGGTTAGTTGTGAGGGACTATAGTGGTTATGCATTATAGTGTTGTGGAATAAGAGATTATAGAGGTTAAGGATCATATCCAAATGGGTGAAAATTACACATGTATATAGGTGTTATCAATTAGGATTAAAGTGAGAAGTTATAGGTGTTTGGTGTTACAGATTCATGGTCATAAGGGCTTAGGTTTATAGAGATTTAAGGTTATAATATGGGTTAATATGGGTAAGTGGTACAATGTTATAGGTAGTGAGGGTTATATATATGTTCTATATGTTTTAATCATTAATGATAATATGAGTTGATGTTTATAAGGATTGAGAATTATATAGGTAAGAGTTAAAATCTTTATGGTCTATTTGCGTTAGAGGTTAGGTGTAAGAGGTTATTAGTGTTAGGTTTTATGAGTTAGGATATATCAAATTAAGGGTTATATGAATTAGATTTTGCAATGGTTGGGTGTTATAAGGGTTAATAATTATAAGCATTAGGGGTCATAATTGTTCTTTGCTTACATTAAGGGTCATTATGGTTGGGAGTGATAAAAGTTAAATTGATTGGATATTAGGGGTTATTTTTGAGGGACTATAGTGGTTATGGGTTATAGTGTTTTGGAATAAGATATTATAGAGGTTAAAGGTCATATCAAAAGGGGTGAAATTACACATGTATTATAGAGGTTAAAATGTAGGGGTTACAAATATTAAAGGTTAGAATTGATTGGATTATGGGTTATATGGAAGAGTTGTTAGGGGTTAAATAGATTAGTTGTTATAAGGTTTAAGGAATATAAGAGTTAATATTTATTACTTATATGACATATAAATTATAGGGGTGTTAAGTGTTAAAGGGTTATAGGTAGTGTTTAAGTGATGATAACGGTTAAGACTTGTAAGCATTAGGGGTTATAATTTTTATTTTCTTACATTAAGGGTCATTATGGTTGCAGGTTATAAAAGTTAAATTGATTATAGATTAGGGGTTAGTTGTGAGGGACTATAGTGGTTATCGGTTGTAGTGTTGTGGAATAAGAGGTTATAGAGGTTAAGGGTCATATCCAAATGGGTAAAAATTACACATGTATGATAATATGAGTTAACGTCTATAATGATTAAGAATTATATAGGTAAGAGTTAAAAGGTTTATGGTCTATTGGCATTAGGGGTTAGGTGTAAGATGTTATTAATGTTAGGTCCTACAAGTTAGGATATATGATATTAAGGTTTATATGCTAGTAGTTAGGGGTTATATGGATTGGGTTTTGCAATGGTTAGGTGTTATAAGGGTTAGGGGTTAGGTAATATAGGTTAGGGGTGATGATGGTTATAATAAGTAGGTGTTATGGTGTTAGGGATGATACTAATAAAGGCTATAAATTA
>SNQJ01S0124238.1:0-26625 GCA_010110895.2 Picea sitchensis | reverse complement strand
ATGGAAGCTCCAGCTCATAAGCTACTGCCCCTATCCTCCTACTAACTCTGTAAGGTCCAAAGAAACGTGGTTGCAATTTCTCCACTCCGCTTCTTTTAATGGAGGCATGCCTGTATGGTTGCAACCTCAAGTAGACTAAATCACCAACCTCAAAGGTACGATCAACTCTGTGCTTGTCTGCTTGGACCTTTTACCGGTTTTGCGCCCTTTGTAAATGATCCTTCAATTCCCTGAGGATGTCTTGGCTCTGCTGTATCCAATCCTGTACCATCGGATCCCTGCTGTCACAAAATGCAATCTCCACAAATGATAAAGGATCATAGCTATATAACGCTCTGAAAGGTGACATGCCAATGGACATGCCAATGAAGACGTTGTGAATTTTGCTACCCTATGTAACGAACCGCCTCGTTACGACAACCATTCTAGAGATAGGTACAATTTTTTTTTTTTTTTAAGTGTGTGTGTGTGCGTATGTACAAGGAGACAACTACAGTCTACTCGACTCTGCGCCGTCACCTGACGACGATGTGACGCAACTAGGATGAACATAGGAATATGACCAGGACGAACGATACATAAACACATGCATAATGATGATTACACGACAAGAAAAACTGGCTGCTGAAAGCGACTGACCTCCCGCCCATCCTACTCTGCAAGGTTAGGACCTCCAAGACACATAAGCAACGCTCAAGCCCGGTTTCCCATCGTCTTTAACCATTTAAGGCCTCAGGGCTGGCGACTGTTCTGAGGAACATGGAGGTGTCTACATCCCACCCGACACCACAGACCAAGCAACCAACAGATCACAATCAAGCGCAACATAAGTAAGAATAACAAAATGTCCCTTATGGAAGACACGTGACAAGAGGACTCCGACAACAGGACCCAAATTCAACATGATTTGCATGAACAATCACCCTAATGTACCATCTGGAATAATTTAAGGTACAAACTTCTGGTTATCACACCACCCATGTTATTAATCATTAATTAATAATTACAATATCGTTGTCATGAAACATTAACTGTCTATCATTGTGTCACAAACCGGACCATGACTTTACAATTATCACGCCTCTTATATGCTACATTATTAGCTACAACCGCCAATTTGGCAATGACCTTACAAGACTAAATCATTCACTAACGTCCAATAGTACTACACTAAAAATGAGATCATACTTAGGTAAAATCAATTGGGAAACGACATACCACCTAAATTAAAATGGCCACCTAACATAACAAAATTAAGTGACAAGGTTAAAGGGCATTAGTGGATGTGACACTATCCATACTTAAAATAACCCTAATTAAAGATAGCAAATTATTTAGAGAGGCTCCTATATGGACATAAAATCATGATTATAGGAACCTTAATTTGAAATACATTACACATCATAATTTTACAAGGCAATCTTATAAAACAATAAAATTCAAAAGGACAGTGACAACTATTCACATTAAAAAATTGACATCAGATTTAATAATATCCATATCATGGTGGTTTAAAAGACATCATGTTTAACCATCTACACTTAAATGATCTTATCATCAAGTCTAAAATGACATCAAGAGTGGGATCTTCCATCTATATGGCCATAACAATATTCAAGGTCTCATTTAGATATGCATTAAAAAGGGACAATACTTGAATAACCTTAAATATAAATTGACAAATTTAAAAGAACGATAAATGGGATAACTCCTTTTTTTAAAACACTCTATTTAAATAATGCTACTGGTAACATTACGACCTCACTTGAAATCACAAATAACTAAGGTGACAACCTATAACACTTATCCTAGTTATTTTGGCAAGTTTAATTACAAATTTAAGGACCTAAGTAAAGCCACCCGTTGGCAATGCCTTTACCAACATGACCACATAAAAAGAATCATACGGTTAGTATCAGAAAAAATAAACAATACATAAGCGGAAATTTATAAACAATATATAAGCGAATTTATAAACAATATATAAGCGGCCGGATTTAAAGAGCAAGGTGAAAGGAATATTGGAATGGCGAAATAGCCTATAAAGAAAAAATACCAAAGGATAACAATAATTAAGAATTGATTGAATCTGATAAGATTCAGTCTTTATAGTGTAAGCAAGGATTAGTAGCGGAGTTAACGAATATAGTCCTAGTTTTAGCCCGACTACTTATTTCATCATTTTCCTTGACCCGGTTCGCGACCTTAGAGTTTGTTTCTCTCGGCCCGAGTCTAACATTAGTATTCTGGTCATTGCGTCTGGCAGTTACATTTATAGCAGTTTATAATTATTTTAAACTCGAGCAAAAAAAAAAGAATTCGATATATGAAAAATGCAAATCCATTTTAAAAACTTTTCCATGACAAGGCAATTAAATATGGATCATATGTTCCCATGGTAAAGTGACTATTCATATGATAAAATTTACTATACCGGTATGTACAGTAACAATGACCTTATCACGTAAGGATAATTAATATTAAATCTAATTAAAGAAAAACCTCCACCATAATAAAAGCAGCGAACAGGTGTCACATATTCCGTTAGTATCGACTCTAACCTGGCGGTGGCAGGAACGATACAATCACAGATTCAACAATATATACACCATTACAATTTATAATGCTCAGCCAAGAACCTTCCTCTGCGTGTTACGATGACATCATCACCACACAGTCCGATACCTTCGATTATTCTAAAAGTAGGGCCGAATGGAAACGAGAATGAAATAGAAAAAAAAATCAATAATAAAATCATTAATGACGAAAATTAGACATGGCATTACTCTGCTTGTCAGTAATATATACGCTAGCGTGTCAATACTTGAAACCCGGCTTAATATAGCGGCGGTGATCAATACGGGCAATATGGAACGACATTCGTAATAATTTAGGGCCTTATCTTTGCAAAGTCGGCTAACAGCGCCACGGAGATATCCATTCTATCTTTGGAAGCTCCACCGGGTCTATGGGCCGGGGATTTGGGGAATGGCGCACTTTCGATTAAAGAGAAAAATATCTGCGATCGGTTACTCTCAGCATAGGAAATAACATGCCGGGTGTATTGGGGACGCCCGGTGACCATAGGCGTGACACGCATAGTAATAAGCGCCCGGGCTACGGTTAAAGCGCCCTAGCACTGCGGACTGCGGTTGTATTTCATAGAAACGCGAGAATCCCCAGGTGATTTAATGGAAAGGTAAAGAGGGAATGAATAGCCTACGGATTGCCGGTTGGTAAAGTCAATGAATGAGGAAAAAAACCTGAGAACTAGCGATTACAAGGGTGGAAAGGATAGCACAGTTCAATTTGATTTGGGTTTCGAGGCATACGGTATTAAAATTCCACGAGCAGCACTAGGGATACAATTAGACATTAACCTCAGCGAAGCTTAATACGGTGGAAACACACGAAACCAAAAGCGGCTCAAATCCCCTTGAAATCTTGGAATAAAATTCTATAAAAACCTGTCGATAATCGAATGTAGATCAAATTTTATAACAATGCAGAACCACAAACGAGGGACATCCAAGCAACTGCATGCAGCGGTATCCCTATGGCAGGAACGCCCCAGAACAAAATGCATAACATGGAAGCGATAAATCAAAGTTAAAATGCATGCGGACCTTAAACAAATTTTCAAGATGAAAAGAGCGCGGATACGTTTTGGCGGAGGTAAACAACGCCGGAAGTAAAATGAATAGGAGGTGTTCGAGAGATAAGTAATTTTTTTTTTTTTGCCAATAAGCAATTAACAAGGCGAATGTTGGGCGATTTACCTGCTCATTTCTACACACAATTTTGCCGATTTTAAGTCATGCCTTGACCCTTTCGCGGAGGCGTCAGCTCCTTGTCCTCCAACACCGTGTACGGAATGCTCACACGGTACCTCCCAGCCCAGCCTTGAGGTACTCTTGCTTCCCAAGTAAGCCCCCGAGGCATAAAGGGGCACATAAGAACCGAGCTTATAACTCTGGCGCCCTCGGCTAGCCTCAGCGGCTGAGCTACCCATCAAACAAAGGCGGGCTTACACCCAACTCCCCATGAGAGAAAATCCGTCAGCCACAATTGGCGGTAGTGCGGCTAACCGTTCTCTTCCCCCTCATCCTTCCTTTTCCCTTTCTTTTATAGCTAAAATGAGACTCACCTACTTTCTTAGTAGTAATTAATTAATTTTAATGACAAATCCTCTTGGACAATATCCGTCGTCCAATTAATAAGCTCATCCCTAGGGTTCTCCAATAATAATTTATGTTTATTAATTAAAAATCTAAATTCCCTCCACACCCCCAAAATCTCTCCCTTAAATCTCTCCTAGGGTTCCTAGATCCCCTCATGCTTTTATTCACCTTCCTAAAATGATTAGTACGAGAATTTAGTAGTTGCTTAAATGATGATTCTTTTACGGCTTTTTCCCCAATGTCTCCCTGTTTTCCAGATTTTTTATAAGTTTCCTTAATTTATTTCATTTTTAAAATTTTCTTTTTATTTTCCCTTTTCTTTTCTCTTCTTACGTTTATTTATTAATAGAATTTTGTTAAAACCCCAAAGGATAAAAGCTTATTCCTTTCTACTATATATAGACACCCATTTTATTTTATTAATTAATTATTTATTTATTTAAATCATAGTTTTTAATACTCCCTTCTTTAAAAATTTAAGTCTCTTTTATAATTTAAATGCCACAAGTTTTTACTTAAATTAACTCCCTAAGATAAATTTGATTGGACCTAAGAAAGATCGTCCAAAAATAATCCTAGGTGGGTGTTAGTTTGCGGTCTAGGTTCACTTTTGGAGGATATTTTCTTAGGCTGGTCAAATTTATATTAGAGAATTAACATTCTGGGTTTTGATTTGAGCGGAGACAAATTCCAAGGTGTTTAAGGGTATCATGTGCTAAGGTCTCACTTGGGGTATTCCGTGGTCTCATCATCATCATCAGCGGCGTGCCCATGCGAGGGATGCCTTTCATTCTTAGAGTTGCCACTTGGTCCCAGCCGATAGATGCGGCGTTGCCTTGGGGCCTGCGATGCTCAAAGTACCCTGGCAATGACCAGTTATTAGACTCTAAAACCTGGGTCAACACTCCGCCAAGTGAATCTTATGGGAGACTAAGGGCTCTAAGAATAAGGCCCCCCGCCTTATTATAAGCCCATAGAATCATCGACAGCTGACTACGTAATGATCGCCCTAACGACATCCTTCAGATCCCCTCGAACTAGGTAATCGTTAACCTCTGATTGAACTGCAGCTAAAAATTCTAGTAGGGCGTAAAGTGGCATCCCACACCTCTCCCACCAATATCTCTGGTTCGATATTGGCCCCTCTACTCCATATGTGAGTCGATTCGGCAAGCTATCGTCAGCCACCATCATCAACCATCATGTGAGATCATGTCGACAACATATCGTATAATCAATAGTATATCATCAAAGCGAACCAAATATCATCATAAATGAAACAACTCAAATGCACCCACTCCTGACTCAATCGGCAGGGAGTCAAGGGAGTTCCACGAATCTTCTCTGCATCTTAGGAATCCGACACCACGCACACTCAAAAGGCCGGTCGGCCGACTGTCTACATCAAGGTATTAAAAAAATCCTGTCATATAATTTAACGCATCAAAATGAAATAAAAGTTTTATCATCCGCATATAAATCGGATCACTTAGAGCAAGTGTCCTCAAAGAATAAATTTTGTAAGTGCGCCAAAGCGGAATGTTACCGCCCTCCCTCTTGAGTCTAAACTTGATCCAGAAGTTTCTACCAGTATAGATCACCGAATAAATAACCCTTAAAATCATAAATTCCACGGTATCGCCAGTCTATCTATCAAAACAAAAATGGAAAATGACAAGCATATCATATCGCGTCCTCCAGTCGCCAATCACGGTTCTCGCTTCATCCCACTTGGACCTTGACACAGTCTGGATTACGGCGATAAATGGCAGCCGAGCGATGAAATCAGAATCGCGGACCGGCTTCGGCCGTGGCTCCTCGTTAGACTTTTACGGGAACTCTCATGTCAATCAAAATGTGGCCCAGGATCACTAACATAATGTCTCCGCCCGTGCATGAAAGGCATGGGTGCATGGCCTCGAATGTCAGTAAAGGCTGGTCGATAGGCCACGGGCCCTTTCTCTCCACACGGTCACCGAAGGTTCCCATGAACCTAGGGGAGAGTTTATCTCCCCTTCCAGACTTGATTGGACTCTTATGCGGTTTTACCCGCCAGAAGACTCGATAAAGCGGAGCCTCGTAACTTCACAGAGTCGACTCGTCTTATCGGCGCCAACTCTTCACGATAGATCCTGGCTTCAGCACATCCTAAATGTATGGTTTGCGTTTTCTCTTCCATCTCTTGGATAAACGGTCCCCGCGGTTCTATCATCAGTCGATCCCAATCCTAAGGTCGTGCGGTGGCATCCATGAAAGAAACTCAAAACCATCTTAATGGTGCTCTACGGTAGCTGATTGTTATAAGCGAACTACTAAGTAAGGAATTCCTCCCCAACATTTTTGTTGGTCCATTACGTACATCGCAACATGTGTCTTCCAAGGTTTAGTTACGTGCATTTCTATGCCGATAGTGGGTCTCTCCGGTTGATCATGATTGCTAAAGTTAAGTTTGGGTTCCAAGGCCTCTTGGAAAATAATCCAAAATCATCCAGTAAACAAAGATCCTCGATGGAGATGATCTTCTTGAGCCGTAAATGCAATGCAATCTCCACCGGATGAAAACTCTTGCTATGGTGCGATAAATTAAATGCGCTGCCGGGGATAAAGTGAGAACTCTTGTCGGTATCCTACTACTACAAAATCGAATGCGTGTCTCCTTTGCCATCGGTGGCAGTCAACAATAAAATCCAGCCGATGACTTCCCATTTTCGATTCGAATAACGTAGTTTGTATTAATGCGGTGGAAAATCTGCTTCAGCCTTTACCCTCTTGGAGCTTTCGAGACCGCCAATACAAAATTGACTATAATGGGGCCTTCATTCCCTTTCCGGGAAGAACAAGGGCTTAGGTCGCCCTCATCTTAGTGACTCGGGTGAGCCATGTAAGCGCTCTAGACCTGCGTATAGGGATCAACATCCTCAGCTAGATGGTTTGGCGATACGTAAATCCTACCTCTAAATCTCAATAAACCATCGTCGTCAAGGTAAATCCCTCAAATCGCGATACCATCATAGTGTTTTGTCCAATGCGACCCTGGGCTTCCTTGTGCCGGTCATGCGATAATAACGACCAAAGTGAGAATCTTCTCCGCGTGGATTAGATCTGAAGAGGCAACGAAAGATCGTGGCCTCCGACTCAAAGCATCTGCCACTTTCGGTTTCCTTTGTTCCTTTATGTAAGTAATCTCAAAGTCGTGCTGGCAATTTCCGATAGCGCCGTTATCATGCGTTCAGTTCGCTCTGCGTAAATATGTGTTATAATCCACAATGATCAGTCCTTAATTCAAATTTTAGTCCAACAAGATAATGTCTCCAAACCTTTAAAGCCATAATGGCTAATAACTCCAAGTCATCGTCAGCGTAGTTCTCCTCATGCCTTCTCGGTTTTCTCGAAATGTAAAGCAATCTTTCGTCCGTCTTGCATCAAAGACTCCACCTAAACCCTTCCTTGGATACGTCAGTGCGCCAAAGTCTACATCCATGTCGGGGACATTTAGTATCAGTGATGTTGTCAAAAACTCAACAGAAGCCTCCCTAAAGGCTTCGGCGCATTTCTACGTCCACACAAACTTCTTGTTTTCTTACGCAATTCAGTGATCCGGACCAGCTATCTTGAAAATCCTTGACAAACCGTCGGTAATTATCGGCTAAACCATAAAACTACGCGCCGTGACATTAAATTAGAGGCCATTCCATAATAGCCTCAACCTTAAAATTTGGATCCACAGCGATACCTTTGATGGAGATGACATACCCTAAGTAGTGATCTGGATTGATAAAAGAGCATTTGGACAATTTCCCTTATAACTTGTGCTCTCGCAAACAATGTAACACCAAGCGTAAGTGCTTGTCATACTCCTCCATGCGTCAGAGTAGATCAAAATATATCGTCAATGAATACTTGAACTTGTCTCAAGCCTTACTCGCGGAACACCCGTTCATCAAGCTCATGAACACCACAGGTTTATTGATCCAAATGGTAGAACAGTAAACTCGTAATGTCAAATCTCGTCTTAAAAGCGGTCTTAGGGGCGTCATCCTCCTTGATCCGCAAATGGTGATACCACGATGCTTAAAATCGATCTTGGAGAACACCGTCGCACCCTTCATCATTGAGCAGATCGTCAATTCTTAGTGGAGTCTGCGATTCTTGGATAGAGCTGGCCTTGTTCGATTGGCGATGGTCAGTGAAAGCCTCCACGACCGTCGGCTGTACGGATGATATTAAGGTCATTGCGGCGACACACTGGAATATCGGGTCCAGATCCAGCAACTCCTTGGGTTTACGTTTTATCTCTTGCAACTCAGGTGCGTCAGATGGTTCTGCCAAGCTGTCGGTTCGGGTCGGTTTCAGTCTATAGTAGGCTCGAGATTCTCTTTAAAGGCGTCGGTAGCTCCTCACGGAAACCGTCCATGAGCTCCTTCTGCGGAAGGTGTTCTAGACCGCTACTCCTTTTCGCGTTGGCGTGGGGATCAGCATAGATCTTGCGCCCTTTAACATGCTCTTCCGTGGCTTGTAAGGAAGGATGAACCTCGGGGATGCTCACTGGTTTAGATCCTACTATCTGCGTCTCGTCCTTCATCATCGATGGCTCAACCGTTTAGATCTTTGGGTTGAGTAATAAGCCCTCTCATCGATTCCAACCAATCCATGCCAATCACTACGTCATGATCTTAGGGTCTTATGAGGTCGTGATGTACAAGTTGTCCCTCATGAAATTCTCTCCCAGGTTAAGGGCACATTTTGTAACCTTTCCTCCGACCTTCGTGGCTCGAGGCCGTTTCTCTGACTAAACTCGTTGTTGTGCCTTTACCTTAATCGCTTTCGGCGCGAAATAAAACTCTCGGTAGCTCTGGGTCTATCAAGGCTTACTAAGGTGCATTGGAAATGGTACTGTCGTCTCGAACCGCGTAGGCGGTGCTACGCACGGCGGTTATTCACCGGCTGATGAATCGATGGGCCTTGCCCGCTATCTCCCCATGGGCGGTGCAGTGATCCGGACGGCTCGGCCTTCTCCATGGGACAATGTTGGTAGTGTGGCTCCCCACCGTCCAACACCCCCTTCTTGACCCGGTGGTCGGTGCGGTAAGAAGAAGATGGCCGTCGGCACGAGAACCACAGTGCGTTACTGGCGGAGCGGTGCATTCTTTAACTGCCGGGCTGACATTCGCGCTCTTCTAACGTGGTCCTCGATCAAGGTGTCGACTGGCGGTCGTCGGCGTGTCGCGTGGACCCCCTCACGGAAACCGATATCCGGAATGCGATGCGTCTGCGGCGGCGTCTGCTGACTATGGCGTGCCAGTTGAACCATCTGCGGGTCTGTTGCGGGGTCTGGTCTGACCCCAGCGATAAGCTCCTCCTGCATATGAGGGCCTTTTTGAACCGGCGATGGTGCAAGGTTTGAGGCATGTGATCCTAACCTTTTCCGCAGCGGGGCTACGTTAAGGCCAAACCTATACCGAACTGATGACCTTGAGCTTCTCGATGTTGGATGCGGGCTTATAAAGATGACTCCATAAAATGATACCTCGTGCTGGGGCCTTTGATATCCACAATGCGTGTCTCGCGTTGAACTCATTGGTACGGCTCGATGAATTCCTCGAAGATATCTCTCTGGACCGTTCCTCGAGCACGGTTCCATGACACTCTTCAGCGGACATGTGTTTGGTACATGGCGGGGTGTCTTCCGCCATGAAGGCTCACGCTGCGTTTGGAAGGGCCAGCCATGCGGTCCTTCATGTTGGAGTATAGTCGCGAAGTCTGAAGCATCGCCATATTCTCAACCATGCCTCGTAATTTCACGCCATCGGAACGCAAAGAACTTGGGAAATTTCACCTTCGAGTTCACGGTGTATGCTACGAGTAACGGCCGGTGCACGCAGCAAAACCTCAGGGGTGCCGGCGCCCTAGCCTCACCTCTGTCTAATCTGCGATCATCGCCTGGGACATGCATTTGAAGAATCTCATCATCCCATTACGTAAACGCTGCAATCTTCTCTTTTGTCCAGGACACCTTTCGCCTCCACAAGTTAGACCCCTGGTACGTGGATGCTACTGGAAGCGTCGCACCTCCTCCCCTAGCGCCCCGGAAGTAAATACCCCTGCGGCGTCCTCTAACCATGATGTGTACGCACGCGGGCAATCGACTCGATCAACAACAGAATAATCAATACCATCATGTCAGCGGAACCGGTAGTGAATCCCAAGTGTGGTCCGAGACCATCTCACGATACCATATGTAACGAACCGCCTAATTACGACAACCATTCTAGAGATGGGTGCAAACTTTTTTTTAAAGTGTGTGGTAATGGCATTATGTACAGGAGACAACTACGGTCTACTTTTCGACTCTGGCGCCGTCTGGCGACAATCACGGCAACTAGGATGAACATAAAGATATGACGGCCGGAGACCCGAGCGTCAGTAAACATGCATAATGATGATTACGACAAAGCAAAAGCTGGGCTGGCGGCCAGTGACCTCCAGCCATCATCCTACTCTTGCAAGTTAAGGACCTCCAAGACACATAAACAGCGCTCAAGCCCAGGTTCCTCGTCTTTAATACCATTTAAGGTCCGGTACGGCGGTATTACGAAGGAACATGGAGGTATCTACATCCACAGGCACAACGGACCAAGCAACCAATAGATCACAATCAAATACAACCTAAGTAAGAAGGACAAAGCGTCCCCTTATGGAAGGCCCGGCGTGACAAAGGACTCGAACCGTGAGGACCCAAATTCAGCATGATTTTGTGAACCAATCGCTAATGCCATGCAGGAATTTAAGGTACAGGCTTACGGTTTATCGCACCGCATGTTTATTAATCATTGATTAATAAGTTACAATGTCACGACGTCATGAAGCGATTATTTGTCTATCGTTGTGTGCAAAACCCGGATGTGACTTTACAGATTATCGCGTACTTAGCAATATACGTTATTGGCTACAATGATTTGGCAATGACCTGAGAGACTAAATCATTCACTAACGTCCAATGGTAATGCACTAAAAAATGATATCATACTTAGGTGAAATCAATTAGAGGCGACCATACCACCTAAATTAGAATGGCCACCTAACTGCCAGCAAAATTAGTGACAAGGTTCTGGGGCGTTGGTGGATTGTGACACTATCATGCCAAATAACCCTAATTAAAGATGGCAAATTCACAGAGGCTCCTACTCACGGTACTAAATCTGTGATTATGAGACCTTGAATTTGAGGAAATGCATTTAACATCATAATTTTAAAAAGGGTAATCTTATAATACAATAGAATTAAAGGGCAGTGACAACTATCCATATTATGAAATTGACATCAGGTTTAATAATATCCATATCATGGTGGTTTAAAAGACATCATGTTTAAACCACCTACATTAAAATGATCTTATCATCAATTCTAAAAATGACATCAAGGTGGGATCTTCCATCTATATGGTATGAAAACAATATTCGGGTCTCATTTAGATGTACCGTTAAGGGACAATACTTAAATGACCTTAAATATAAATTTTGACAGAATTTAAAAGAATGATAATTAAATAAAAGACTCCTTTTAAAACCCTCTATTTAAATAGTAACTACTGGTAACATTACGACCTCACTTGAAATCACAAATAACTAAGGTGACAACCTATAACACTTATCCTAGTTATTTTGGCAAGTTTAATTACAAATTTAAGGACCTAAGTAAAGCCACCCGTTGGCAATGCCTCTACCAACATGGCCACATAAAAAGGGGCATCATTCGGTTAGCATCAATTTATAAACAATATATAACAGCCAGATTTAAAAGGAGCAATCTGAAAAGGGCGATATTGGAATGATAGAAATAACCCTATAAAGAAAATGCCCAAGGATAACAATAATTAAGGGTCGATTGAATGATGGATTGATCTTTACAGTGTGACAGGATTAGTGACAGGTCGACTTGAACCTTGATCCTAGTTTTGGCCGACTACTTCGCTCGTCTGTTTCCACTGACCGGTTGCGACCTTGGAGTTTGTTTCTCTCGGCGAGTCTGTTGTTAATTCTGGTCATTGCGTGCGAGGTTACGTTTGTAAGCGTTTTATGGTGTACTATGGCTTCGGAGCAAAAGGGGAATTGATATGAATGGAAATTCATTAAAATCCTGTTTTAAAAACTTTTCCATGACAAGGCAATTAAATATGGATCATATATTCCCATGGTAAAGTGACTATTCATATGATAAAATTTACTATACCGGGATGTACAGTAACAGTGACTATACGTGAGGATAATTAATATTAAAATCCTAATTAACAGAAAAAAACCTCTACCATAATAAAAGCGGCGAGCGAGTGTCACATATTCCGTTGGTATCGACTCTAACTTTGGCCGATTGGCGGGGAGCATGATACAATCGAGATTCGACAATATATACGCAATTACAATTTATAATTATCGACCCAGAACCTTCCCTCGCATGATGCGGTGGCATCACCACACAGTCGATACCCTTCCCGATTATTCTAAAGGCGTGGGAGGCAGAATGGAAATAGAATGTGAAATAGAAAAATCAATAAAATCAGTGACAGAACAGAATTAGACATGGCATTACTCACACTGATCAGTAATATATACATGGCATTAATCAGCCAGAATGACAATATACTCTATGGCGGTGATCAATCACCGGGCGGCAATATGGAACAACGTGCGTAATTTAAGGGCCGCATCTTGCAGAAGTCATTAACGCCGCGAGGAATATCCATTCACAATCTTCCGGAGGCTCACCCAGGGTCTAACAAGCCGAGGGGATTTGGGGAAAGGCATCAATCGGTAAAGAGAAAAAATATCGATCAGTTACTCTCAGCATATGAAATAACATGCCCGGTGTAATGGGGCCTTGGCCGACCATAGGCATGACCTACGATGGCGCTTATGCCTACGGTTCGCGATTGTATTTCCATAGAAAAATCACAATCCCCAGCGATTTAATGGAAAGGTAAAGAGAATCCGAACGCCCTCGGATTTCCATTTATGGTAATCATGAATGAAAAAAAAACAGAATTCGCGGAATTACAAAGTGGCAGGATCTTTACAGTTCAAATTTGATTGGGTTTTCGAAGCCGCGTTGCTGTTGTAGAATTCCACGGCGTAGCGTAAGAGGATACCAGTTGAACATTAACCTCCTTGAAGCGTAATGCCGCGGTGTAGCGGTAAAGCGACTCCGTCATGAAATCTGGACAAATTCTATAAACCTGATCCGGGTAATCGAATGTAGATCAGATTTTATAACAGTCTTGAAGACCACAATGGGGACATCCAAGCAGGCGCATGCGGTGGTATCCCTATGGGGCGGAACAAAATGCATGACATGGAGAAAACCGGATCAAGTTAAAGGTAAATTGCGGGACATAAGCAAATTTTCCAAGGATGAAAGGCCGGACCCGCGTTTTGCGGAAGGTAAACAGCATGGGAGTAAAAATGGTCAGAAGGAGTCTTCCCGAGAGATAAATATTTTATTTTGTTTTTTGCGATGTCATTAACAAGGCTGAATCGCTGGGGCCGATTTAACATAACCATTTCTGCAATTTTGCGGATTTTAAGGTCCATGCCTTGACCCGCTGCTTCTTGGCGGAGGCGATCGCTCCTTGTCTCCAACTGCCGTGCGGAATGCTCACGGTACCCTCTAGGCCAAGCCAGCGGTGCTGCTTCCATTAAGCCCCGTGAGGAGCCGCTAGGGCTACACAAGACCGAATATAACAAGCCTTGGCTTAAGCCTCTATGGTGAGCTACCACTCAAAGAAGGCGAGGCTTACCTAACTCCTCGCAAGAAAATCCGTCAAGCCACAATTCGGTAGCGTTAAGCTAACCATTCTCTTCCCCTACATCTTCCTTTCCCTTTATTTTTTATAGCCCAAAATGAGACTCACCTACTTTTTCCTTGGTGGTAATTAATTAATTTTAATGACAAATCCTCTTGGACAATCTTAATTAGGTCAAGTGTAAACCATCCCTAGGGTTCTCAATAATTAATTTATGTTTATTAATTAAAAGTCTGATTCCCTCCCAAAATCTCTCCTTAAAATCTCTCCTAGGGTTCCTGGATCCCCTCATGCTTTTATTCACCTTCCTAAAATGGTGCTTACGGAATTTAGTAGCAAATGATGATTCTTTTCTCTTTTTCCCCAATGTCTACTTTCCAGTTTTTATAAGTTTCCTTAGTTGTTCGGTTTCTAAATTCTTTATTTTTCCTTTTCTTTTCTCTTCTTACATTTGACTCTTATTAATATTAAATTTTTAAAACCCCCAAAGGATAAAAGCTTAATATTCCTTTCACTATAAATAGTTACCCATTTTGTTTATTAATGATTGTTGTTATTTGCGTCATAGTTTTAATACCCTTCTTTTAAAGATTTGAAGTCTCTTTATAATTTAAGCATACAGGTTTTGCTTAAGTGCTCATATTACTCTTGCCCCCATTACCTTTTTAGAGACTTTAATTAACTCCTAGGCAGGTGTTAGTTTACGCCCTAGGTTCCTTTTTGGAGGATCTTTCTTAGCGCCAAATAAGTCTATTTTAGGGATGTTTATTCTAGGTTTGATTTGAGCAGGGGGACAAGTGGAGTAGGGGGTCGTTTAAGAATTATCATGTGCTAAGAGATCTCATATTAGTTGTCTAGGCAGTCTCATCATCATCATCAAAGCGGCGGTATGGGGGGCCCGCCTCACGTGCTCAAAGGGAGTGCCCTTTCATATGATTACCTTCGATCGTCACGGCGTGCCCGCCGGGGGCGCCTGCTCCAAGGCTACCCTCGGCAGCTTGGCCGGATTAGTAGACTCTAAAAACCTGATCAACACTCGCCAGTGAATGCTGTAGGAGACTAAGGATCTGGAATAAGGCCCAGCCTTATTGCGCGCCCCGATCGCGTGGCTTATTTGTCGCTGATACGCCCTCGGCATCGTGGATCCCCTCCGAACTGGTGTCGTTAACCTGATTCCGGGCCGCAATACGGAGTGCTATTGAGGCTGTGGCCGGGGCTGCTCTCCACCGCCCTCTCCTCAATATCTCTGGGAATCTGCATTGTGGCCCCCTCTACTCCATATGTGAATCCGAATTGACGAAGCCTTTATCGTCCGACTGCATCATCAACCATCATGGATCTTCCGACAACATATCGTATAATCAATGGTATATCATCCAAGCGAAACAATATCATCATAAATAGAAACAACTCAAATACCCCACTCCACGACTCAATCCGGAGTCCAAGGAGTTCCCTGGCGTCACCTCACCGCATCTTTGGATCCGACCACCACCACTCCGAGGCGAGTGGTGACGCAATATCGCAAGGTGAAGTAAGCATCACGTCGCCTGCTCAATGCGTCAAAATGAAAGAAAAAGTTTTATCATCATATAATCAAGATCCGCTACGGAAACTTATTCTATAAATAAGTTTTGTAAGTCGCGCCCGGCGGGATATTTACATACTCGCTATCCTTTCCCTTTCTTGGCATTCAACTTAAAAATATAGCTGCGACTTTTCCCCTTCCCGTTGTGAGTTCGCGGAAGCCCTGATGAACAGATATGCAGGTCTCCTCCTCACCTCTCTGGGGGATGATCCTGATCTCCACGCTTTGCGGTGCTTGTCCTCGGCAATTCAAAACCTTCCTCTAATCCGTTATCACCGCTCGGTGGCATCCTCAATGGGTAAAATCTTCCACCTAATCAGATACTCGCGGTCTTGGGTTTGAGCCTCTTCTCTCGAACTTCTAACACCTCATTTTGAATCAAAACAAGTTGTCCCTCTCATCCATGGGGTAGCCGACTCAATGGGCACGACATGTTGGCCAGAGGATTTCTTAGGCCTGGGACATGGAGCGTTGTGGTGCTACCCTATGGAGCTCCCGTCGCAGCTCTTGCCCTATCCTCCTGGCACTCGCATGGGTCAAAGAAGCGTGGTTTACAGATTTTCTCCGGCTCGGCTGCTTTTAATGGAGCTGCACGTATGGTTGGCCCTCAAGTAGACTAATCCACCAGCCTCAAGGTACGATCAACTCGGTGGCATGCCTTGGACCTTTGCCGTTTCATGCCTGTAAATGATCTTCGGTGCGAGGATGTCGCTTGGCTCTGCGTATCAATCTATCTCGATCAAATGCAATCTCACAGTAATTAAAGGATCCATGGCTATATAGCGGCTCTGATAACGTTCCAATGGACATATGTTTGGGTGGTGTTGTAGCAATATTCTCAAATGTAACCATCTGACCCATGCTTTTTGTTGTTCTACTACATAGTTTCTGAGGTAGATTTCAACCCATTTGTTGACTATATCAATTCGACCGCTTCACGTCGAGGGGTGATGGCTGGTACTAGGGAGTCGCGACACCCAATAAATGCGAACAGCTCACAGCAAAATGTACTCATGGATCTGGCGGCGTCACTGTCGATGATGGTTTTGGTGACGTGTAGTCGAACTTACCTCTGAGAAAATAATTGACCCACCTATCGCGCAGCGAGTGGCTATGGGGAAAAAGTGTGCAAACTTCATCAACTTTTCTACCACCACGAAGTAAATCTTTTCCCCTGTGCTCTGGGCAAGCGGGTGATGAAATCCATGGATATGCTTACTTGTGCTGCGGGAATGGGTAGGGGTTGTTGATCCTGCGGTGCAGCATCATCCTTGTTTTCTTGGCATGTAGTGCATTCTTTGACGTCTTCATCATCTCTTCCTTGAGGCCTTTTGCATTACAAACTTTCTCTGACGCTATTATTTTGATGCCGCTCTTTGGGGTGGTTATGACATGCATGTAGGATCTTCGAGAGGTTGAGTCGAGGACAAAGATCGGAGCCTTTCCTTCGGCCAGATGGGGTTGTTTATGACTACGAGTTTGTCATCTCGCTTGCCGTCAACGATTTGACAAGCGGGGCAGTCTTTTGCATATTCCACTATGATGTTCATTCGGTCGTGACATCACGGGACATGGCAAAAATGGATTGGCCTTTTTGGATGCATGACGCTGTTTCTTTCTTTTGACAGATTCGATGTCAAAGTCATGGGCTGCCATTTTGCTTGCCCATTCTTGCGTCGCTCATTCAAATCGCTGCGCTCCAATGAATGTTTAAGACTATTATGGTGGATTTGATACAAACCTTGCACCTACCAAATATTGCAGAAATTTGGCTGGGCCCCGTGCATGATAACCAACATCTCTTTGGCCGTAAATGCGTAAAGTAATTTGAGACCCGCAGTTTCAGGCTTTCATAGGCAAAGGGGATTTTTATTCACCGCATCCATATACCGGACCCTATACCTTCCAGGGCATCGCGCTCCAGTGAAGTGCAGAAATCGGGAAGAATGAAATTGAGCATTGCTCGCGACCTCTTTCATTTCCACTCATGTTGGGCCTCATCTTCCGTTTAGGGACCCTTTTGGTCAATTCAGGTCAAAGTTGTGCCGCGGTTAATTGTACGACAATTTCCTACTCATTATCGTACGCAAAGGCGGGAATCCCTGATTAAATTCGTTCCCTAATGGCTATTGTTTTTTCCTGGTGTACTTTTACCCCTTTTGCCCCTATGATGTATTCTAAGTAAAGCATACACACGTCATTCCAAGCTCACGCGGGATCCCTTAGCGTATAATGGTGTTCTTCCCATGATTGAAAGGATTTAGTCCACAAGTCGAAGGTGTTCCTCCTAAGTCTTCTTTATGTAAATAAACCAAATCATCAAAGGAAAAGCTACCAACAAGTGTTCCCTCCAGTTGTTTGTTGAACCCTGGATTCATGCAAAGCGAAATGTAGTTGAGACATTAAATTAAGCAAAGAACATCACCAAAATATAGCCAGCCATAATGCCTTCCTAAAGGTTGTTTTAGAGATGTCCTCCTCCCTTGGTTGATAGTAGCAGAAGAATCGATTTTGTGAAACTCTCCAGCTCCATAAAAGTACATCAAAAACTCATCAATCACGGGTATGGAATTTTTTTTTATCGTCTTTTTATTCAAATCACAGAAGTCAATGCACATTCTCAATACCATCATACCGTCCCCAGACCATTCAAACAAATAGGCTTGAACAGTCACGATGCTCCCTCAGACTCCCTCGATGGCCTTCTCTATATTGTCTTTATACTTCTTAGGATGCATATTGGGTGTGGTGATACGCAGGGCTTAGCCCCTTCTAGCTCAATGATGTGCTCAAACCCACTATTTGGTGGTACCCCTGGGGGAATTGGTCCAAACACCTTATGGTGCCTATTAGGGATCTTTTTAATCTTCGGGGTGTAGTGCACTTTTCTCTTCTCATCCACCCATGTTGAGATCTTACATTCAGCTGCGTGTAATTTCTTCCATTTTGAAGATGGCTTCCATCCTCTTAGCAGTGACCACTCTGACAGAATTGCCCATCATACCCTCTGGCACAACCTTTCATCCTCCTTCCTCCCTAAAGGACATTTCCATGGTCTTGTAATTTATTCAATGGGTCCTAAATCTTGAAACCCTTTGCACCCCTAGAATGATATTGAGTAGCGGAAGATCATTCCACATACACATCACGAACTAACTCATGCCTTCCCAAGGAGTTGGTTTCATGCACAGTATGTATGTTACATGGCATGAGTACTACCTTTCTCCACTTTGAATCCGCTTCAAACTCTCACATGATTATAAGCCGCTCCTCTTGGGTAAGTTTTGCATCAATGAAGTTGTGGGAAGCTCGTCCATCAATTAGAACCGACACTTTTTGTCCTTGTAAGACCCCTCTAATCCTAAAGGTGTTGAACTTGGGTACTCCACTGATAGATGTTATTGTTACCTTCTCATCTATTGTAAGGTCTTGACTTGCATCTTCCTCTTCTGCCTATCCTGGTTTTTTGGCCTCCATGTTTTGTATGTGACCATACTCATCCTCTTCTTGATCCTTGAGTAACCTCAATGTAATGTACTGTCCTCGTCCCATGCACTTGTGTGGGGATTCCATGGCTCCTTTCATATGAAGCGGAGACTACTTATTCTCTGGTTCCCTCTGGTGTTGTCATCCTATTCTACCCGGCCATGTTATAACCCTTAGGGTCATGTCCTTCCTAGTTTTTTGGAGGCCTTTGGTCTCTTCCACCAGCGTTAAGAGGTGGTCTGGATATAAATTTTGGTTTAGCGGTTGGACCCAGATCGCAATATTGATGGCTTCCTGTGGGACAGGTAAGAGCGGAAGGCCTTAACCCAACCCTTCCAAGGGTTCCATCAAATCATACGTAAAGAGAGCATCATGAGCACAGTTTGGGGATTATATCTTGTACCATCAACGCCAGCCTCTTGGAACTCATCAATGTTCGGCCATTACCTATTTTGCTTGAGTTGGGTGAGCTCAGGAAATGGCTTTCGAGTTCCTTGATAAATCTATCAATGAGCCTCTGATTCAATTATGTATAGGATACAATCTAATTGTGCCCAAGTGTGGTGAGCCCATGGTACCACCAATCATGAGCTTCAATCCAATTACACGGTGGAAAACTTGATGGCCTCCATCTCTCTCATGGGATTAAACTGCAGGTAAGTATTATCGACTTACGCTTATGCTTGTGTTGTCATCTTAGCGGTACCATCAAAGTATGGAATCTCTATCTTCCACGCCCTTCGCTCAAACTCAAAGAAGCCCCTATGGTTCATCCTAAAGGGTGGTTCCTGAACATGAGTTGATAATACTTGTCTAGGGACATTTGTCTTTGAATTTTCATATCCAAGATGTAGTATTTCTTGGTACTCCTGTCTAATTGTGCCCCAAAATCTTCAACTTGTTCATGTTGCTCTTGCTCCTTGTAAATGTGGGCGCTTCAAACGTAGTGCGGGGTTAGCTCACTTCTTTGATGTTAGCCTAGTGGTTCATCACGTGAACGCTGGCACATATAATATAGGTTGGTCACACTACCCATATGCCCATGGAACGTGCTACCTCCAAGACTTTCTTCGGATCATGGTGCTTTCTCTAGGTTATATCGCCTTCCTCATGGGTTTTGCCGGTCCCTCGATATCATATTACCATACGTATCGGGATCTTTGACTCGATGGGTTACTTGCATAAGATGGTCTGTTATCCTAGTTTGGTTCGTTCATTTCACATGATATTCTCATCAACTTTCTTCAGGTTTTACCAGGAAGATTTGTTTGTCCCCTGCATTGGTTTCGATATTTCGTCCAAGCATCGGGACCATCATTTCAGCACATGTGTGGTTCATGTTTTGTGGGAACTTTTTTAATTGGAACACTGAGATCCAAGCCCTGATGCTCATGGTCATCTCTGACCCTTCTATTTCTACCTCACGACCATTGTTGTTTATCTTCCCTTGGGCCAATTCCTGGCCTTACTTTGATCTCTCACGGGGTTGGGAGGATGGGGAATCTGAAATACCAATGTAATAATCCAAGCAAATTCTTTCCTTGGAATCACTAACTACTATAATTTATTGAGTTTTTAGTGCATACAAGATTCATCAACACATGGAGATCACAATATATTCAAGATGTAGAAGCACAAGCAAAGATCATTACTTTTATTATGAGCAATGTAAAGATCAATACAATAGATGTACGATCTAGCATAAACCTCAGATAGTCATTTAAACAATAGATATGAGCTGCTACAAAAATGCTCGATGTAATGAAATGAGCCTCCAAAGAAATTTGAGGATATACAATGAAGACTAAATCATGAGTATCTAAAAGCAGGTACTAATCTCCAACCTCCAAGGTAGGAAAGTGCCGATCACCGCTAGAATCTGAGCCCTGAATAATTCTTCCTTGCTACAAAAAGTGTCCAATCATTACGAGAAATATGCCAAATGATAGATGAGACGGCTATGAGGAAAACCCAGATGTTCAGATTCCCAAATCCACTCTCAAACTCAGTAGATCTGAATTCTCCACTAAATGGTGTACTTGGATGATTGAAACCCTAGTTGGTTTGACCTTGATGAAGGAGATCTCAAAATGATCTAAAACTCTCCAAGATATAGATCGGTAGAACAACCCAGGATGCAGAATCTCAAGATCCCTCTCCAATGGATTGTAGATCAAATCTCCCTTGAATGATTAAGCCCCCAACTGGATATTTGAGAACCCTAGGGTTCCCAAGCCACGATGAAAGGAGGGCACTCAAATGCTTTCTGAAACTCCTCCCAAAGAATATAGAATCGGTCTATAAATCCCATAGGAGGATTCCAGACTCGGATCTAAAACAAATCTCCCTAGAATCTGGATTTGCCCAGATCCAAGGATATCCCTTATAGCTCCAGGAGACGTCCAAATCTGAACAAATGTGAGATGATAGATAACCCTCAAAAATCCCTTAAGTGATGGTTGTGCTTCCTGAAACCAAACCAAAGCGTGGGATATTTCGACCCTCGGAATAAAGGTGAGATCAAGGCCTCCCTCAATAAAGCATTTGAGAGACTAGAGATGAGTTGTGGAGGTCTTTCGTCCCCAGGACAGGCGTGGAACAAGGTGGTGGATGTTCTGCTTGGGTTGCTCCAGGGGTTTACAAAGAGCCCCCAAGTGGATGCTCGAGATCAATGGCAAATGCTAATCCAAGGCAAGGAATGAGTAATGGGTGCACCCCGACCTCTTGCTTATGCTTTTCCTTCTAATTCTCTGTTGGTTAGGTTAACTCGGGGTTAATCTTCTATTCTTCTATTGATTTATCTATTACTCCTTTATCCTTTCCCTTTCTTAAGTCAACTTAAAATGTAACTTAGCTTCTTGACACTTGGTTGTGAGACTAGCAGGCCTGGTGGGGTGCTTGAGACTGTAGTCTCCTCCTCACCTCTCTAAGGGTGGGGGACATTCTAACCCTAACCATTTGTGTGTATTGGTAGGTATTCTTCTTTGGTGATGTTAATTGAATCTGGGTTATTGTGTGTTAGCTTCCATTACTCATTGCAGCTAATTGTTATCCTTTCTTCCTTCTCTAACTATAAATTCCAAAGTTTCAGATCTTACCTTATACCTCAGAGATGCATGGGGTCATGGGTTCGTCGTAGAGATTGACCTGAGTAGGACTAATGGGACATAATAAATCTCCTTCTGTTGGAATGATCTGAAGGTCTTGTTCCTTCTCCTTCCTTTCTATGCACAGTATTCCTTTGATCTGGAGCACTACATCGGTGTCTCTTTCCTCGAACTCATTGTGCTACCCTTCTCTATCATCCACAATCCTCTTCCTACTATATTGAAATATTTTTCCACTGCGCAATCCTCCAATCTCTTCTTTTGTCACACCTTCTTTGGTGATGTTAACTAGATCTGGGTTATTGTATTACTTCCATTACTCTGACTACCTTTATTGTTATCCTTTCTTCCTTCTCTAACTATAATTTCCAAAGTTTCAGATCTTACCTTAGACCTCAGAGATGCACATGGGGTCATGGGGTCATCGTAGAGCTTGACCTGAGTAGGACTAATGGGACATAATAAATCTCCTTCTGTTGGAATGATCTGAAGGTCTTGTTCCTTCTCCTTCCTTTCTATGCACAGTATTCCTTCGATTTGAAGCACTATGTCAGTGTCACTTTCCTCAACCTCATTGTGCTACCCTTCTCTATCATCCACAATCCTCTTCCTACTATACTGAAATATTTTTCCACTGCGCAACACTCCAATCTCTTCTTTTGTCACACCTTCTTCTTTTCCCGACATTCTTATTCCATCTATTCCTTATTCATTCTTTCTTGTATCCCTCTCCTCCATACACTCAGACCATCCCCTGGTAAACCCCCATTCCCCCCATGTGCGTGAAGGAACCTAGCTACTGGGAAAATCATATTCCAACTTCATAACCCCCTTATCACAGAGCAGTTTATTGACCCAAGTAGACAATTATTTCAAATATGTTCCATGTGACCTTTAAATAACTCTCGTTCAACAACACTATATGACTGGGTACAATCTATAGCAAACTTCGTAATATAACCCCCAATACACTATCCAGCCAAAAATCAATTCAACACAAGATATGATTACTTACAGTATTAACTTTCTAAATCAACTTAAGTGTCCAACTTCTCGAAATAACAATGCAAAATGTTCCTCTTTTCAGCTAACCTTTGTAACCACTCAGCCAAAATTATCAGAAATTCAACAAAGAAAATCTCATGTAAATCTGTAAATACATACCTCTATAACCACTTTTCAGAGTTGATCTATGGGTTCTTATTCTGATCTATGGAAAACTCGCCCTCCTTCGTCTCTAACCACCGTCCTATCTCTTCCTTAGTCAACCTCCACATTCCCCTCAATCACAGATCCTAGTCTTGACAATGGAACCATTTTTTGGTGTGCGGTGGGGAGACTCGGGGTTCAACATGAATTCACCAATAGAACCCTCAGATACCATCCCTTTTGGCATCACTCACAAGCAGGTGAAGTCTCACCCGAGGTATCTATCAGAACTGCAAGAACCAGGTTTCTGCAGTGATGAAGGGATGGGAGGCAGTCCTCATGACCATTATACCTAACATTAGTTCATTATACCTTATACCATGTGAGTAGAAACATAATAACATGCAACATATTCAGAATAACAAACATGTATCATATGTGTGCAATAAACAGAACAACAAACACATCATGACACATAGACACCATATTTAACGAGGTTCACCCAAGATGGGCTACATCCACAATGACTGGATTCTTATTATATTATTCAGAATCTTCATTACAAAATATGTGCAATGTGCTCATACATCATTCCCTTTCCGTTCTCCTATCCATCTATCTATCTTTGTCGCTCTTCACTCTTTCATACTTGCATACATTGCACACTTGCATACTCTCATACTTATTCACTCTCCTCCCTATCCCAAAAACTTTTACATATTTATACAATTACAACAAGGCTTAGCCCTTGTCAATGGACCCAAAATTCCTAATGGCTTCGAACGATTTTCCTCCTTTTGCACGCGTTGATCCTGAAAGTGCGCCAACTATCTTTCCTTCTTTCACACGCGTTGTTTGCTTCTGCACAGTTCTTAAAACTAGTCCCAACATTCGACTCTACTCTCACTGGTATAGTCATCAATCTTCTTCTTTATGATGATGATATAGTTCTCATGGTGAGGAGCCCCCACGATCTTGAAAAGTAACTAAGAATCCTCAAGGATTTTTTCTCCAATATGGGTCTAACTATGAATACTGACAAGAATAAAGTCATGATCATTAAATCAAATAATATCACTTATGATACCTTTGTATATGACAACAACAACTTGGAGGAAGTAAATTCATACAAATATCTTGGTATCGATATTCAACACAAGCTCAACTAGAATTATAGCATTGAGAAAATGATATTTGGAGGATGGAAAGCTTATTATGGGATTAAAAACAATTGTAAGCCAATCGATATTTGGATACGGGATAAGAAAAAACTCCTCTTTGAGACTCTTGTTACGCTTGTTATTCTATATGGATGTGAAGTTTGGGTATGCAGTATCTCTTGAGAATCATGGAGAAAGATAGAGCAAATTCAAAAGAATTTTATAACCTACAATCTCAAAATTAAAGGAAATACACCATATCCTATCCTCCTCTTAGAGGCAAGTCTTTCCCCCATTGAGAGCATGATTATGACTAGGTACTTAATGTATAAGAACAAGTTAAACAACATGAAAGACAAGAGGCTTCCCAAAATTGCTTCAGACTCCAGTCGTAACCACCTTCGACTCAAGCGGGGATGGCATAAAGATGCCCATGCTTGGCTAAGCCATTAGGGGATCATGGAAGAGACCATTTTTGCAGAATAAGGATACTATTAAAAATACTATTAAATCAAAATTTAAGGAGAAAATATGGTGTGATAAAGAGTTAGAGGAAAAAATAAAATTAATATATTATGAGGAGGTAATCAACCCTAATCTAGAAGATCAAAATTATCTCTCTGTCTTGACAAGTATAAAGAAAAAAATATGCCTTGCTAAGATAAAAACCAATTCTCATGAGCTCCATAGTGAAATTGGGCGTTGGTCAATTCCTAAAATGCCTTGGGATAAAAGAGTGTGTCACCTTTGTGACACTAAGAGGGTTGAATATGAAAAGCAATTTCTCTTAGATTGTCCAACCTATACCCATATTAGATTTCAATTTCGAAATATTTGTCACACTACCAACCTTCCTAACCTGTTAACTCAACATAACTATGGTGATCTTGGAAAACTTCTCTCAATGCTTTCCACGCATAGAAACAAAATTCTAACGAATTGCAAATAATATTTTTCCCTTTTAAGGTCTGATAAACTAATTCAGTTTTAGTGGACGGTAATCATCATCATCATGATTGAATGAAATGTATGAAAAACTTAATCTCAAGCTAGTTAATGGTCAAGCTAAGCTAATTAATGGTTGATGATTGTATTAACCAATTGATTTCCGTGATAAAAATTCTTTGTGAAGTCATGCATAGATATCACGAATGATGACGTGTGATTTAGAAAATTCTTGTGATTGTATACATCCTGAGTGGGCCTAATGGTTAAGAACATGTGTTTCCTCTTAAGAGGTCACAAGTTCAAATCAAGAGGGGGTAGAGTATGTATACCTCTGTAGACTTTACCAGTCAAATCGCTGGGTGGAGGGGGGTCCCTTGTCCCACAAACAAGGGGGTCTCATACACCAATTTGGTGTAGCTTGGTAGTGACCTTAAAAACAGATTATTATTATTATTATTATTATTATTAAGATATAAAGTTAACAACTCTTATAAAAGTCATATGTGGGTTAGAAAATCAAAGTGCAATAACAATATGAGATAAGAAGAAATCGTCATATTACGAAATTCTACCCTCCTTCAAACGTTAAGAATGGGAGAGAAAGCAATCTTTTAGAAAAATGAAAGATAGTGATGTAATTGGAAAGTTGGAAAAGTTTGAGTCAACTACAAAGAGGAGAGATTGGAAATGTCCTTATTGACTTGACTTGAATGGGGGATAGAGGTAAATATATTGATGAAGGATTCTTTTATTTTTATTTTTCCTAAAGAGAAAATCCGAAAATACTAACTTACTAACTTACTTTAAAGTTGATGAAATATTTGTATTGACTTGATTTCAATGGAGAAAATCCTAACTTACTTCAAAGTTTAATGACATATTTGTATTGACTTGATTTTAATGGGTTCCAATATTGTTAATAAAAGACATTATTTTATTGTGAAGTTTTAATGTCTTTTCAAACTCTGTGAATTGGAGTAAGAAAGTGGAAGAAAAAGAAAGATGGTGATAGAGTTGGAAAATTGTGAGAAAATTACAAGGAAGGACAAATGCGTGACTCCACTTGTAGAATAGAGGCAAAGAAATAGGTGGACAACTTTGGAAACTTGGCTTTATTGGTTGATACCCATTCACTTCTACAACCCCACCTCAAGGGGTCTTTCAATAGAAAATGAAAAAGTAAAAGACATGTTAAGACTTTACAATATTT
>SNQJ01S0124234.1:27127-40720 GCA_010110895.2 Picea sitchensis | reverse complement strand
GACACAGGAAGAAGAAGAGGGCATGTCCCATGTTCCATATGCCAGTGCAGTTGGCAGTTTGATGTATGCAATGGTTTGTACTAGACCAGACATTGAACATGCAGTGGGAGTTTTGAGCAGGTATATGTCAAAACCAGGGAAGGAGCATTGGACAACAGTAAAGAGGGTCTTCAGGTATCTTCGTGGCACCACCAGTTATGGATTATGCTACCAAGGAAGACCGGGATTGGACAGAGTGGTGGACATACATGGCTTTCTTGATGCAGACTAGGCTGGAGATTTGGATCGCAGAAGATCTACAAGTGGGTATGTGTTTAACCTATTTGGAGGAGCAATCAGTTGGATGAGAAAAAGACAGGTTGTAGTGGAACTCTCAACTACAGAATCTGAATACATGGCAGCCACTCATGCAAGCAAGGAATCAGTATGGTTACAAAGATTGTGTTCAGGTATTGGGTTGGTACAACAAGCAGTGAGATTAAACTGTGACAGTCAGAGTGCAATATTCCTGGCAAAGAACCCAACTTATCATTCGAAGACAAAGCATATTGATGTTCAATATCACTTTGTGAGAGACATGGTTGAGGAAAAGAAGGTGTTGCTGGAAAAGGTTGACACTTTGAAGAATGCTGCAGATTCATTGAAAAAGTCTGTGAGCACAGAAAAGTTTTCCTGGTGTAGAGTAACAATGGGCATTGCTGCCCTGAATTTTTGACTATATAATCCCCTGGACCCCTGGATGCAAAGAAAATAACAAGTGGGAGAATGTTGGGTATGTGTTATATTCTTTGCATGTGTGTGTGTGTGGGTGCGTCAGATACGACAACTGCGTCTGACGATTTGTAAATTAATCATGGATTAAGGGATTAGGGTTTTGGTATCTACAGAATACCTAAAAACATTGTATATATTGTATGGCGAATGGTGAAATTCGATATAATGAAAATAAGAAAGGTTTTCCCGGTTGAGGGTTTCTGGTATAAAATCCTTGTGTACTCTGTGTATGAGCCATTGATTAATTTCTATTGCTTAAGAATCTATATGCATTTCTTTACTTCGCAGGTTTAAAACTTACAATTGGTTCCTCACTATGATTTTGTTTAAGGCTATGTAATCAATGCAGAGTTGCCATGTCCCGTCCTTCTTCTGCACCAATACAATCAGGCTTCCGCAAGGGGAAGATTTGGGTCTGATGTGCCCCTTTTGAAGCATCTCTTGGATCTATCGCCTTATTTTGTCATTTTCCATCAGTGAGCGATGATAGTCTGGTCCATTAGGTAGAGGTGTGTCAGGGGTCAGATCAATTGGATGCTTGACTTGGCAGTGTGTCGGTACCCCTGTAGGTGAGGAGAAGATGTCTCTGTATTCTTCCACAATCTCATCCACTTTCTTTTGCTGCAAAGAGAGGATCTATGTAGAGTCAACGGATGTGGTGGCGACCTTTTGCTTACTATGAGCACAAATCACAAAGAAGACAAACTTCCTAGTCTGTGAGATGACCTTACTTCATTTATTAACAAATATTAAGGAAATAGCAGTAGGCGACGCTACCTTTGGTATCCTGTACAATTTTCTACCCAAAGTAATAATAACATTGTGGGGTCTAGACTCATACACAACATGACACTTCCAAAAATATGGTTGTCCTAAAAGAACATCACAAACATCAAGGGGAGAAATATCACACATTACCTCATCTTTGAAAGGATTGATGTCATAGGGAAGATGACATTGTTGGCTGACATGAAGATCTCTTCCTTGGAGAAGCCAGCCATTGGTGTAGGGTTGCGGGTCCGGTGTCATTGGTAGGTCCTGCTGCTTGATGATCTATCCTAAAATCAGGTTCTTTTGACTCTCACTATCGACAATGAAATGAAGCGAAGCCCCCTTTACCCACATCTGCAAGTGAAAGAGGTGTTCTCCTTCCTCTGGTTCTTCTGGTTCGCTTGGTTGGGCTTTGGTGGTAGTGATAGTGGCACTGGATTCATAATTGATAATCTGCTTCCCTCCTTTAGAATTTGATTCAGAATCAGAGTCGGCCTCTGACTCGGAAGCCTTCAGTTCGACCATGAGTGACTGCTTGGAGTGGTATTCTTCGGTGTTCTGCCAAGGGATTTTATGGTACTCACACCATTTTCCTGTTTCCTTCTTCGTATTTTCATTTCCCTTCTTGTGTTGTGTCTTGGACTGGTTGTCCTGAGAGCACCACCTCAACTTGTTCCCTTACTGGGTGGGTTGGTGTTGCCTTTTCCCTACTTTGGCTGTGAGGGGTTTGTAGATCCAAACTCTCACCTTTTTTGCTAATTGTTTTGCTCGATATTGACCGCATATCTATAAGTCGTGCCCAATGAGGTGATGCCTAGAAAATCCAATTTTGTTTGAATGTATCTATGCAAAAAGATGTGGTATTTGAGCACCAGATGACGCTCAGAGCCTTTGATACCCAACTTGGTGCGTAGGGTATGGAAAATATTGGTGAAAACTGGTATTGTCTGGTCCCTTTCTTGACGTAGGGTGGTCCATCTGGTGTATTGGTCCTCACAACTTCCAACATGGTAGTATTGTTCTTTAATGGTGTCCCAGAGGGAATCCCATGTAGGTGCCACCACAAACATTGTAGATTCCTCTACGACCCTTTGCTCAAAGTAAGTATCCCACGAGTCTTTAACATGGGGAACAACCTTGAGGAGTGCAAAAGTGATATTTTCTCTATCGGAAAAATTGTGGACCGAAAAATACCCTTCGAGAAGATTCAACCATTTATCTACAACATCTGCATCTATCAGTCCTTCAAATAATAGAATATCAAAATTTACATGTACCTTGAAGGGGGTTGCATGGTCGCTTGATGAAGATGCTTCTCCTGTGGGAAGTCGATGAAGGATCTACGCGAATTTGTCCATCATTTCATTCCTTTGTCATGCAAGGGATTCCTTGAGAAACATTTTAATAGGATATCATGTTTCATCATATTTCTTTTCATCCCCCATGGGTTGTTTTCGGGTTCAACACAGTCGATCTTGCAATGGTTTGATTGGTTCGAGTCCCAACTTATTGTACCCAGATCTTGTTGGGGGCATGCACGAAGAAAAATAAATGAAGAGAAGACCGCTCTGATACCATTGATCCATATTTAGGAGTGGAACGAACTGATTAACAGACTAAATACAATAAACAGAGAGATATGAATAATAACACATATATCCAATGAACAATATCTTCTATTGAATAAGGAAATAGGCTGAAAATGTAAAACTGCAGAACTGAAACAATTGCTCGAATGGTGGTAGCTATCTATGAGAAGAGATGTGGTTGTTATGTGCA
Source organism: Picea sitchensis (assembly GCA_010110895.2). Classification (NCBI taxonomy): domain Eukaryota; kingdom Viridiplantae; phylum Streptophyta; class Pinopsida; order Pinales; family Pinaceae; genus Picea; species Picea sitchensis. The sequence goes on along the minus strand of SNQJ01S0124234.1, from coordinate 37,396 downwards.
TTTGTCTAAGAAGAGTAAAATACAATGAGGGTCTAGAGGCCTTTTTTATATTACTCATGAATTCCAAAACCCTAGACATCCAAAAACCTAACCCTAGAAAATGAAACGCAAAAATTCATGTGGGCCCCTATGGGTAAGTTGGTGTAAGTTGGTACCTCAACTTCCCAGGGTCATAAATTTTTCATATGACCTCTTTTTTAGGTGTGGATAGCCCATTGGAAAGGTATTTCAAAGAACTACACATTTCACTATCAAACTTTGACTATGTCTACAGTTTTACTGTGGCGAGCCAAAAAACCAATGTTTAGAGCCCCAAAACGGCCCTGGAAGTACAACAATATGTGTTTACATGAAAACATACAAAAAATCTAGTTGGATTACGCGAGAGGCCACCAGTATCCACCTGGAGGATGTGTGGGGCTTCAAAAAACCCTAGAAGTGTAGAACCCACAATTACAAAGAAGTGCAAAAGAACGTGTTGAAAAAAAATGGACAATGGGAGCCAATTGGAATAGGTGGGTGGCCACTGATATCTACCTGGATCACCTGAACTCATTGGTGGATGTGTTGGATCCGCTCAATGAACCGGGTAGATTTGTAAGCTTCAGTTGGAGCAGGAGATGAGTCATCCAAGGTGACCACAAAGGGTAGCATAACATCTATGGGACCCAATGGTTGGAATCCCAACCCCACATAAAATGGGATGTGGTCGGTTGAGCTATGCAGGGCCTGGTTGTAGCTATGTTGGAAATAGGGAAGACTCTCATCCCATGTGATATGGTTTTGGTAATTATACATGCGCAGGATATGCACGAGCATTCGATTTATGACCTCGGTTTGGCCATCTATTTGTGGGTGGAAGGCCGTGGATTTGGTGAGCTTGGTGTCCAGTAGTGACCAGAGGATCGACCATAATGGGATGAGAAATCGACTGTCCCGATCTGAGAAAACGGTTTGTGGGATTCCAAAATGTACCCAGACTCATTCAAAGAAGATCTTGGTAGTGGCCAATGTTGTGATTCTCTTCTTACAGGTGACCAGAATCGCCATCTTAGAAAAGTGATCAACAACCAAAAAAACATAGTCATTTCCTCACTTGGTGGACGGGAGTCCCGACATGTAGTCGATTGAGATGGATTCCCATGGTCTGTTAGGATTAGGAAAAGGGGTGTACAAGCCTTGTTTCTTAGTGGTTAGTTTGGCAATAGCATAGGCAATGCAGGGCCCGATATACTTGCTGACCTCATGTCGAAGTTTCGGCCAGTAGAAATGTTTCTACAACATTTCCATTGTCTTCTCGATGCCGAAGTGTCTTCCACCCAACTGTAGTGGGCTTCCCATATCATATTTTCTCGCTCACTTGATGGAACACAGATATGGCCCAGATGACACAACATGCCATCCCAAAGATGGAAATTAGTGAAAAATGCGTTTGCACCCAACATTTGAAAGGTGGTGGTGAAGTCTGGGTCTATCTCATAGATTTGGGGCCATCCATAGGTCTCATGGCTGCAAGATTCTAGCACCGTGGTGAATGCCATGACTAACAATATACTGAGGAAATCAACGATGTAGTTGGTGCTTCTTGTTTTATACTTGATGTTGAGGTGGAATTGTTGCAAGTATGTGGACCACTTCTAATGGTAGTCATTCTGCAATTTTCCTTGTGTCTACATGAAATGCAGTGGCTTATGATCATTGTGGATGATTGTCTCCTTCCCAAGAATGTAATGTCTCCACTGGTGGCAGGCTTTCACAATGGAGTACATTTATTTGACGTAATTAGGGTACTTACGAACAACATCTGATAATGTCTCAATATGACAGGCCATGGGGTGGTCGTGCTGAGTGAGAACGGAGCCCACAACATAGTCGAAAGCATCTGTCTCGATCTCAAAGGGTTGTTGCAAGTCCCATAGTGAAAGTACTAGGACTGAGCACAAGCGCTACTTCAAATCATCGAACTCTTGTTGTTGGGACCGACCCCACAAAAACTTTTCCTTACCACCACCCATGGTTACTTGGCTGAGGGCCCATGCAATATGGGAGAATCCCAACATGAACCTACGATATAAATTGGCAAGGCCCAAGAAGCTCCGAAGCTCAGTGAGTGTGGTTGTGGCTAGCTAGTAACATATGACTTGGATCTCGGCTGGATCAACATGTACACCATGTTAATCAATGATGTATCCCAAGTAATGGATCCTATCCATGCTGAAAGAGCATTTTTCCAAGTTGGCGTATAGCTTGTGCTATTGCAGGGTGTGCAGAATCTGTTGAATATGCTGCATCTTGTTGTAAATGAGAATGTCATCCAGATACACCACTAAAAAATTATTGGTGAATGATCGCAGGATATCATCCATCATTCTCATGAAAGTGGTTGGAGCATTTTCCAAACCAAACGGCATGACCAACCATTCAAAAAGACCTTCATTTGACTTGAAGGCGACCTTCCATACATCTGTCTGTTCTATCGAGACCTGGTGATAGTCATACTTCATATCAATCTTACTGAAGTATTTGGCCCCCGTGAGCTGATCAAGGAGGTCTTCAATTCGGGGAATCAGGTACTAATTTATGAATGTGATTTTATTCAGGGCTCAACAATAAATACAGAGTCTCTAGGTTACATATTTCTTCTGTACCAACATGATTGGGCTCTCACAAGGTGATGAGCTGAGACAGATGTTCCCCTTGTAGAGAAATTCTTGGATCTATTTCTTGATCTCCTCATTCTCTAACAGAGAGATGTGGTAGAATGGCCCATTGGGCAGTGGTGCATTGGGGGTCAGATCGATGGGGTGCTTGACTTGACAATGCAGAGGTACCCTAGTAGGTGAGGAGAAGATATCTGAGTATTCTTCCATGACTTTATCCACTTGATTCTTCTATGTGGAGAGGTCGATCGCGAAGACCCTGGATGTGGCTGCAATATTTCACTCATTCTGAGAGAAAATCACAAAGAAGAGAAACTTCCCCATATAAGAGATGACCTTCCTGCATTGCTTGGAAGAGATAAAAGAAATAACACTAGGTGGGACTACCTCGGGTATCCTGTACAATTTCTTTTTCAAAGTAATAATAACACTGTGAGGCCTAGACTCATATACAACATGGCATTTCCATAAATATGGTTGGCCCAAAAGAACATTACAAAATTTGAGAGGGGAGACATCACACAATACCTCGTCTTTGAAGGGATTGATGCCATATGACAGGTGACATTGTTGGTTGACGTAGATGTCGCTTCCTTGGCGTAGCCATATGATGGTGTAGAGTTGTGGGTGCGGTGTTGTCAGTAGGGAGAATCTCTTGACAACCTCTGCTGAGATGAGGTTCTTCTGGCTATCGATATCAATGATAAAGTGCAGCGGGGTACCCTTCACCCACATCTATGAATCACAAATGTGCTCTCCTTCCTGTGGCTCGTCTGGTTCACTGGGCTAGAGATTGGTGGTAGCAACGATAGCACTGGGTTATGCATCAATGATCCATCTCCCCCTTTTTGGTTCTAACTTGGAGTTGGAACCCACATTTGATTCAAAGGATTTCACCTCAGCTACCAACGACTTCTTTGAGCTAAAATCAATAGTGTTATGCCAGGGGCTCTTATGGAAGTCCCACTACTTCCCTATATATTTCTTTGTCTTTCTGGTGTCCTTCTTTTATTGTGGCCTGGATAGGTTTTCCTAAGGTGGTCTGTATTTTCTCTATCCTTTATTTTGTGGGTTGGGGCCACCCTTTCCTGGATTTTGTTGTGAGGAGTTCCTAGGCCCAAATTGTTGCATCTTTTGTTTGAGCTTCTGCTTGATTTTGACGGCATATCGATAGGTCGTGCCCAATGATGAGATGTCCATAAAATCCATTTCATCTTGGATATATCTACGAAAAATTTTGTGATACTTGAGCACTTGATGTCGCTCAGAATCTTGGATACCTAGCTTGGTGCGCAAGGCATGGAAGATATTCATGAACTCAGGCACTGCTTGGTCTCTTTCTTGCCGAAGTGTGTTCCATTTTGTGTACAGTTTGTCATAACTTCCAACGGGGTAGTATTGTTTCTTAATAACATCCCTAAAAGACTCCCAGGTGATCATGACTGTAAATAATGAGGGTTCCTTTGTTTCCTTCTGCCCACATAAAGTTTCCCACCAATATTTGACATGGGGAATGGATTTTAGGAGCGCAAAAGTAATATTTTCTCTATTTGAGAATTTATGGACAGAGAAATACCCTTCTAGAAGATTCAACCATTTGTCTACAACATCGACATCTATCTGACCTTCAAATATAGGAATATCGAAGTTGATTTGTACCTTGTAGGGGGAAGCTCCTCCATTTGAGGAAGATGTGTGCTTGTTGGTAGTCGTCAAAGGATTTACTCAAAATTATCCATCACCTCATTCCTCTATTGTGTTAGGGATTCCTCGAGAAACATTTTGAAGGGATCTCCTGTCCCTTCGTCTTTCTTTTCCCATGCCATGAGAGATCACTTGGTCATGCGAGAGATTTTGTCCTCAAGAGAAACAAGCTCAAGACCCAATTCTTTGTACCATGACCCCGTTGGGGACATGCATTAAGAATGACAAGGAGCATACTGCTCTGATACCATTGATCCAGATTTTATGAGTAGAATAAAATGAATACAGATTATTATCAAAATATTCTTAACACATAATAACATATATACAATAAAATTGGTTTCTATTCAATAAGGAAATAAGTTGAAACTGTAAAATGCAGTGGAGAACAAGCTTGCTAGAATGGTGGTGGCTTATCTCTGAGAAGAGATGTGATGGGTGCACTAATTCACATGATGATGATTACAATGAGGCTCTCGGGGCATTTTTACAATAAACAAGAATGTCAAAAACCCTAGACATCCAAAAACCTAATTGTTGGCACAGGGGTAGAACCAGGGTTCAACGCTACAACAACGCACCAAAAAAACCCTAACTACTGGCCCTTTTGGCAACACCTGCGAAGCAGATGAAGTATCACCTGAGGTAGAGGCAGGGGTGGTTGCAGGACTCAAGTGTCTGCAACCTTAGCCGGGACAAAGATCTGTGATTATAACACTTTAATAAAGTACTTAGCACCTTCAGTTCCTTAATATACAATCATTATCTACTTCGCTGATAAAACACAGCCTCACAATATTCACATTAACCTATTGTATCCAAGCACTTAGCATAGGTACACATATCAGATTAAGCACTAAGCACAACCATGTAGATCAGATCTAACATTCCCACATATAATAAGCACAAAGCAAGTATATCTATCCAACTACATCAAAGCACTTAGCAAAAGAAGACATAAACTCATTAAGACAAGCACAAAGCATCATAACACAAGATTTACGTGGTTCACCCCTCTCTTGGGGATACGTCCACCAACTCTTCTTCTTTATAGTCTTCGATCAATTGATTACAAGAACAGAGCCTCAAAACCCTTACTTTGCACAGGACAAAAGATCTGTGCAGCTCGCTAGATCCTTCTTCCTTGCGTTATAGCACTAAGCCTCCTCTCGTATCGCACAAGGACTTGCACTCTGCTCTACAAGTCTCACATAGAATGCACAAAGCCTTGATCACACAGATCCAATTCTTGGCACTTAGCCTACATCACATAGATATATCATCCACTATTTCTCTATATGTACTAGACATCTATATATACATACAAAATAGGCCTAAACATGGGTAAACCCATGGGCCAACATCCCCTTCCCATAACATATTCCCAAAATCCCAAAAAGGGGTTCAAGATCCTATGATCTTCGCTTCATCTTGTGCTCCTCCTTCGACAGGCTGTCAAATTTTGACAATAGGTCATCATGACCAATAAATTCCCAAAACTTGGTCAAGGGCCAACATGCCCCCAACACTCACCTATGACCTGTCCTGAGTCACTCTGGTCTGAGCAATTCTGCCTTGAACACCTTGAGCTTGGCTCGAGCTATTTCGACTTAATACTTTGTTATGGCCTCTTGTTCAATGAACTCCTGGATCACTAGATCATTCACTGGTCGTTCTAGGCGTTGTTCTACTGTGAGGACGACATGTTCTAGCTCTGCTCATTGGCTCTCGACCTCTGTAAACAACAGACATGCCTTTTCTTGCGCAGGTTGAAGTCATTGAGTGACTTCCATCACTTTTCTTTGAAGCATATGCATCTAATGCTGAGTTGTACATTGCTCGCGAGACCTCTTTATTCTGTCTACAGCTGACAGGGCCTTCAGCTGTGCCTGTAGTGTATCTGCATGTTGTTTCACTTCTTAGAGTTGTGAATCCAATGCCTGCAACTCAAGATTCGGTTTGAGAACTCTGGTTACTCAGTTGATTGCACTCCAAGGCAATATCTCTTAATCTGTCAACTTCATTGCGGGCAGTGGCTTCCCTTTGTTCTCATACATCTTGAGGGGTCTTGGGCACAATGCAGAGCTCCAAGTCTGCTATGCGCTGCTGGAGCTGTTGGATTACGTCTTTAAGTTGTGCCACCTGTTGTGGAACTCGTTCTTCGGCCTTTACTTCAATTACTGTCACAGAGCAAAGTGCTCTATGGACCATATCCTATACTTTGAGTTGCTCTACGAGCAACTGTTCCTTTCCTTTATGTAGTTGGGATTTTTCTTCATCGAACCTCTCTTACAGAGTAAGATTATCACGTTCGGAAGTACTGCGCTTCTCTAGAAGGTCTTCATGTGCTTGCACCAAATACTAGGTGGCTTGCGTTGTCTCCTCCTATGTTTGTAGAAGGCGAGCTTCGACTGTGTCAACGATCCGGTGGAGTTGATATGGCTCATCTCCTATTTCTGGCGTTCCTGCTGATAGAGGTGCAGTAGAAACTATGCGATTGGACTGTTGTTCCTACTGCACTTCTTGAAGTTCAACCTTGATCCGACTGAACACATCCTCTTGCTTAGCTTCCTACTTCTCTTCTATCTCTAGTGAAGCATCGTTCAGTGCTGTGATCATGAAGTCGAAGTCGTTTGAGGTGAGGGTGGTCTCAAAATTAGTCCTGGTTGCTTTCGATTTCTTCCTTGAGGAATGTTTCAGAGGGGAAAACTTCCTTTTCTTCGAGGGGTCCTCCTCGTCTCCAGGCGGTGTAACCTCACCTTTCTTCTATTCGACTTCTATTCCATCTATATCTTCATCATCACCTCCTTGCTCAGGTGATATAGAAGCAGTCTTCGTCAAGGTATTGTGGACATCTTGGGCTTCTTCATTTTTCTTGGTCTTGCTCAGTCCAGGTGTATCGTGCGCTGCTCCTGGACTGTCGATATCAGATATCTCCATGGGGTACACTGGGACAAGGAGGTCTATCGACCATTCCTTGGTAATATCTTCTAAGTCTTCCTCTGTTAGCTTATAGTATGACTGCAGTTGTTGTTTATCCTCATCAACGTGTGTTGTGATATAGATGAAATGGTGGTCTGCGCTGAATTTCATCAAGGGTCTAAACCTATGGAGCATGTTTGGGGTTATACGAGGCTCAGACTAGATAACAGTCTTTAAATAGGTGTAATAAGTGTGGAAGACATCATTTGATTTCCAATGCTTGTTCATGTCGCTGGAGTACCACAACGTACTGAACTTCGCGGCCAATGGTTCAAAGGGCTCGATGTCTGGGAAGGTTTCACCTTCTGTCATCTCCCATGTGATGAACGCGATTAATATGAGAAGCCAACTGAAGTGGAATTCATATCCTTGGTATTGTGCTTCCCTGCAGTCCAGTTCTAACTAGTTCACCAAGTACTTTACCCAATTCATGTGTAGGCCCTCTGTGCACTTCCCCGTGAGGTCGACTACAAATCCAGTTACTTGGGTGGGCTGGTTCTTGCGAAATAATTTCCCTGCTATCAGTTGACAGGCTAGGCGCACTGCACTGCTCTATATAGAGGCTACCTTGTAGCCTCGCGTGCCCTTCTCTACATCTTCGTAAGTATCCTTTATCCTTTGGGCGAGAGCGTGATCCACAGTCTTTCTAGGGTAAAAATCTTGTGGGTCGGGGCCTTTCATTCTTATCCCTATGATCCAATTGATCAATGTCAGATCCACTGTGATGCGGCGGTTCAACCACAAATAACCTCCATGATAGCAAGAAAATAGTAATTTTACGCATTCGTTCACCTCCTGGTGTCGCCTGAAGTGTGGAATCTTCATAACATTCAGTAGGGTGGACTGCACGAGGTTCTGGGTCCATGACTGAGGGGTAATATTTGAGTTCTTTATTTTTTTTCTCCTCATATATTTATGCGGGATGAGCATGCTGTAAACCTTCCCGTCATCAAGGTTGAAGTCACTAAACTTCAACACTGTGAGCTTATCCTGGTCAGCACAAATTGCGTGCACCTCTTTCAGAAGGTACGCAGTGACCAACACGTATTCAAAGTCTCTGGGCACACTGTCTTGGTTTATTGCACCGCTCAGAGGTGGTAGATAGTTAGGTAGGATGCTCGAAATCAACTTAGCATTCGTTAAGTCATCCTTGTGCTTAGTTCGCCTTTCATGGGACGCTCCAGCTCCATGGGCAGTGTATGGAGAGGTCGACAGTCCTCTCATCGACAATGCTTGTATACCTATAGACACTCCTCTTTCAGACATGACTCTCTCTGTCATCAAGTCGAGGAGAAATTATGTCACTGATTCTTCAACTGCGGTGAGCTTGTCGGACATACGCACTCGGGATTAAAATTATCGGGGTCACGATGGACTTAGACACTACACTGGAATAATATCAAGGGCGCAATGATCATTGTATGCAATTCGTTCGGTCTATGGGCTTCAAATTCTTAGTTAGAAAATTTTTTCTTCATGCATGGCGCGAAGGGATAAGTAGGCAACTCGAAAATGATTTGCGTGAAATGGTTATGAGCCCCTATTAACTCTTATTCAATCCATTATGGCACGGTCCAACCGTTTTATGAAGAACCTTTATTGTTTTTCTGTCCGTTCGGAGTGGAAGTCAAATGGATATATCGGCCCCAATGGCTATATTGCTTCGCCAGTGCCATGTGTCGTTGCTCTGATATCCCAAAGAAGCTCCAATTCTTCAAATTTTCCTTCTACGAAGTTCCCTCTGGAACCTTCTGCAACTTAGCCCTCTTCTTACTTTGTTTCCTCGCCTTCTTTCCAGTGAGCTTCGTCTCAGTAGTTCTTTTTTCATTCTGATTCTTATCTTCTTTTAACATAGTCAATGTGCATTGTTGAGATTCTTTACTAGGACTCAGGGATAATACCTTTTCTTTGTCTAGGATAGGTACTTCAGTCTTTTGTTGGTCTTCTAGGGTTCTTGCAACTTCGACATGAGGGTCTCTAGTGACAACTAGCTTCGATCTATTCTCATGTTCTTCAATCAATTGTGCGATCCTTCTAGCCATGAAATATTTTAAGTCTTATTTCTTATGTTCCAAGGCTTCTTCTTCTTCCTTTTGTCTGGATTGAGCTCTGTCAATCCAAGGTTTTCCTATTAACATGGTAAATGGGGCGCTATCTTCAATAAACTTAATAATCTCAAAATCTTCCTCTGTCGAAGTTCCATTAACGTTCATAAGTATATGAACGAGCTTCCCACATAAGTTTACCAACTTTCATCTTAATAGTCCTATTCCTCCTAATGAAGGGATCGTTGTTATGAACATAAATATACATAAATAGATATTCATAACATAATAATTAATTAATTAATTAATTAATAATAATAATTATTAATAATGAAAGGTCATGTCTCAAAGGACATGACTATCGGTTAAGGGCACCCATGCGTGGATATATTAACGAGCCCTCATTCTCAAATGTAATTATCTCATATTATCATCTTATCATATCTTATATTATCTTACTATTCATCCTTATTACATATATATTTTTCCATATGGATTTGATTACTATATTCCAAATATTTTGGATTATTTGTGTGTGACAAACTTTGTTCGTCTCATTTGGTATCAGAGCAAGTCTGATCCCGGCCTTTGGCCATGCTCTTACCAGGGCCATTCTAACCGGGCTTTTGGCCACATAAATTATCAGAGTTTCTCTGATTTGGGTCTTTGACCAAGACTTGGCCCTTGGCCATTTACAGTTCATAAATTCGAGTTAGAATAAATAAATAAATAAAAACTATTAAAAAAAACTAATAAAAAATAAAAATAAAAAAACCCTCTCTACACACACCTGTAAACCCTCACACCATTCCCCGATCTCTACCCACTCCCCTCCCCATCCTGTCCACCTCTACAACCCCCCTGTCCCTCTTCCGCAA
>SNQJ01S0124234.1:14095-27077 GCA_010110895.2 Picea sitchensis | reverse complement strand
ATGTGTTACATTCTTTGCATGTGTGTGTGTGTGGGTGCGTCAGATACGACAACTGCGTCTGACGATTTGTAAATTAATCATGGATTAAGGGATTAGGGTTTTGGTATCTACGGAATACCTAAAAACATTGTATATATTGTATGCCGAATGGTGAAATTTGATATAATGAAAATAAGAAAGGTTTTCTCGGTTGAGGGTTTCTGGTATAAAATCTCTGTGTACTCTGTGTATGAGCCATTGATTAATTTCTATTGCTTAAGAATCTATATGCATTGCTTTACTTCGTAGGTTTAAAACTTACAATTGGTTCCTCACTGTGATTTTGTTTAAGAATATGTAATCAATGCAGAGTTGCCATGTCCCGTCCTTCTTCTGCACCAATACAATTAGGCTTCCGCAAGGGGAGGATTTGGGTCTAATGTGCCCCTTTTGAAGCATCTCTTGGATCTATTGCCTGATTTCGTCATTTTCCATCAGTGAGCGATGATAGACTGGTCCATTAGGTAGTGGTGCGTCGGGGGTTAGATCAATTGGATGCTTGACTTGGCAGTGTGTTGGTACCCCTGTAGGTGAGGAGAAGATGTCTCTGTATTCTTCTACAATATCGTCCACTTGCTTTTGCTGCAAAGAGAGGATCTATGTAGAGTCAACGGATGTGGTGGCGACCTTTTTCTTATTGTGAGCACAAATCACAAAGAAGACAAACTTCCTAGTCCGTGAGATGACCTTACTGCATTTATTAACAAATATTAAGGAAATAGTAGTAGGCGACGCTACCTTTGGTATCCTGTACAATTTTCTACCCAAAGTAATAATAACATTGTGGGGTCTAGACTCATACATAGCATGACACTTCCAAAAATATGGTTGTCCTAAAAGAACATCACAAACATCAAGGGGAGCAATATCACACATTACCTCATCTTTGAAAGGATTGATGTCATAGGGAAGACGACATTGTTGGCTGACATGAAGATCTCTTCCTTGGCGAAGCCATCCATTGGTGTAGGGCTGCGGGTCCGGTGTCATTGGTAGGTCCTACTGCTTGATGAACTATCCTGAAATCAGGTTCTTTTGACTCCCACTATCGACAATGAAATGAAGCGAAGCCCCCTTTACCCACATCTGCGAGTGAAAGAGGTGTTCTCCTTCCTCTGGTTCTTCTGGTTCGCTTGGTCGGGCTTTGGTGGTAGCGATAGTGGCACTGGATTCATAATCGATAATATGCTTCCCTCCTTTAGAATTTGAATCAGAATCAAAGTCGGCCTCTGACTCGGAAGCCTTTAGTTCGACCATGAGTGACTGCTTGGAGTGGTATTCTTCGGTGTTCTGCCAAGGGATTTTATGGTACTCATACCATTTTCCCGTTTCCTTCTTCGTATTTTCATTTCCCTTCTTGTGTTGTGTCTTGGACTGGTTGTCCTGAGAGCACCACCTCAACTTGTTCCCTTACTGGGTGGGTTGGTGTCACCTTTTCCCTACTTTGGCTGTGAGGGGTTTGCAGATCCAAACTCTCACCTTTTCTACTAATTGTTTTGCTCGATATTGACCGCATATCTATAAGTCGTGCCCAATGAGGTGATGCCTAGAAAATCCAATTTTGTTTGAATGTATCTATGCAAAATGTTGTGGTATTTGAGCACTAGATGATGCTCAAAGTCTTTGATACCCAACTTGGTGCGCAGGGTATGGAAAATATTGGTGAAAATTGGTATGGTCTGGTCCCTTTCTTGACGTAGGGTGGTCCATCTGGTGTATTGGTCCTCGCAACTTCCAACATGGTAGTATTGTTCTTTAATGGTGTCCCAGAGGGAATCCCATGTAGGTGCCACCACAAACATTGCAGATTCCTCTATGGCCCTTTGCTCAAAGTAAGTATCCCACGAGTCTTTAACATGGGGAACAACCTTGAGGAGTGCAAAAGTGATATTTTCTCTATCGGAAAAATTGTGGACCGAAAAATACCCTTCAAGCAGATTCAACCATTTATCTACAACATCTGCATCTATCAGTCCTTCAAATAATAGAATATCAAAATTTACATGTACCTTGAAGGGGGTTGCATGGTCGCTTGATGAAGATGCTTCTCCTGTGGGAAGTCGACGAAGGATCTACGCGAAGTTGTCCATCATTTCATTCCTTTGTCGTGCAAGGGATTCCTTGAGAAACATTTTAATAGGATATCATGTTTCATCATATTTCTTTTCATCCCCCATGGGTTGTTTTCAGGCTCGACACAGTCAATCTTGCAATGGTTTGATTGGTTCAAGTCCCAACTTATTGTACCCAGATCTTGTCGGGGGCATGCATGAAGAAAAATAAATGAAGAGCAAACCGCTCTGATACCACTGATCCAGATTTAGGAGTGAAACGAACTGATTAACACACTAAATACAATAAACAAAGAGATATGAAGAATAACACATATATCCAATGAACAATATCTTCTATTGAATAAGGAAATATGCTGAAAATGTAAAACTGCAGAATTGAAACACTTGCTCGAATGGTGGTAGCTATCTATGATAAGAGATGTGGTTGTTATGTGCATCTGTCTAAGAAGAATAAAATACAATGAGGCTCTAGAGGCCTTTTTTATATTACTCATGAATTCCAAAACCCTAGACATCCAAAAACCTAACCCTAGAAGATGAAACACAAAAATTCATGTGGGCCCCTATGGGTAAGTTGGTGTAAGTTGGTACCTCAACTTCCCAGGGTCATAAATTTTGCATATGACCTCTGTTTTAGGTGCGGATAGCTCGTTGGAAAGGTATTTTAAAGAAATACACATTTCACTATCAAACTTTGACTATGTCTACAGTTTTACTGTGGCGAGCCAAAAAACCAATGTTTAGAGCCCCAAAACGGCCCTGGAAGTACAACAAGATGTGTTGACATGAAAACATACAAAAAATATCATTGGATTAAGTGAGAGGCCACCAGTATCCACCTAGAGGATGTGTGGGGCTTGAAAAAACCCTAGAAGTGTAGAACCCACAATTACAAAGAAGTGCAAAAGAACGTGTTGAAAAAAAATGGACAATGGGAGCTAGTTGGAATAGGTGGGTGGCCACAGATATCTACCTGGATCACTTGAACTCATTGGTGGATGTGTTGGATACGCTCAATGAATCGGGTAGATTTGTAAGCTTCAGTTGGAGCAGGAGATGAGTCGTCCAAGGTGACCACAAAGGGTAGCATAACATCTATGGGACCCAATGGTTGGAATCCCAACCCCACATGAAATGGGATGTGGTTGGTTGAGCTATGCAGGGCCTGGTTGTAGCTATGTTGGAAATAGGGAAGACTCTCATCCCATGTGAGATGGTTTTGGTAATTATACATGCGCAGGATATGCACGAGCATTCGATTTATGACCTCGGTTTGGCCATCTATTTGGGGGTGGAAGGCCGTGGATTTGGTGAGCTTGGTGTCCAGTAGTGACCAGAGGCTCGACCATAATGGGATGAGAAATCGACTGTCCCGATCTGAGAAAATGGTTTGTGGGATTCCAAAATGTACCTAGACTCATTCAAAGAAGAGCTTGGTAGTGGCCAATGTTGTGATTCTCTTCTTGCAGGTGACCAGAATTGCCATCTTAGAAAAGTGATCAACAACCAAAAAAACACAGTCATTTCCTCGCTTGGTGGACGGGAGTCTCGGCATGTAGTCAATTGAGATGGATTCCCATGGTCTGTCAGGATTAGGCAGAGGGGTGTACAAGCCCTGTTTCTTAGTGGTCAGTTTGGCAATAACATAGGCAATGCAGGACCCGATATACTTGCTGACCTCATGTCGAAGTTTCGGCCAGTAGAAATGTTTCTACAACATTTCCATTGTCTTCTCAATGCCGAAGTGTCCTTCCACCCAACTGTAGTGGGCTTCCCATATCATATTTTCTCGCTCACTTGATGGAACACAGATATGGCCCAGATGACACAACATGCCATCCCAAAGATGGAAATTAGTGAAAAATGCGTTTGCACCCAACATTTGAAAGGTGGTGGTGAAGTCTGGATCCGTCTCATAGATTTGGGGCCATCCATAGGTCTCATGGTTGCAAGAGTCTAGCACCATGGTGAGTGCCATGACTAACAATATAATGAGGAAATCAACGATGTAGTTGGTGCTTCTTGTTTTATACTTGATGTTGAGGTGGAATTGTTGCAAGTATGTGGACCACTTCTAATGGTAGTCAGTCTGCAATTTTCCTTGTGTCTACATGAAATGCAGTGGCTTATGATCATTGTGGATGAATGTCTCCTTCCCAAGAATGTAATGTCTCCACTGGTGGCAGGCTTGCACAATGGAGTACATTTATTTGACATAAGTAGGGTAATTACGGACAACATCTGATAATGTCTCAATAAGACAGGCCACGGGGTGGTCGTGTTGAGTAAGAACAGAGCCCACAGCATAGTCAAAAGCATCTGTCTCGATCTCAAAGGGTTGTTGCAAGTCCCATAGTGAAAGTACTAGGACTGAGCATAAGCGCTACTTCAAATCATCGAACTCTTGTTGTTGGGACCGACCCCACACAAAATTTTCCTTACCACCACCCATGGTTACTTAGTTGAGGGCCCATGCAATATGGGAGAATCCAAACACGAACCTATGATATAAATTGGCAAGGCCCAAGAAGCTTCGAAGTTCAGTGAGTGTGGTTGTGGCTGGCCAGTAACAGATGACTTGGATCTCGGCTGGATCGACATGTACACCATGTTAATCAATGATGTATCCCAGGTAATGGATCCTATTCATGCAGAAAGAGCATTTTTCCAAGTTGGCGTATAGCTTGTGCTACTGCAGGGTGTGTAGAATCTGTTGAATATGCTGCAAGTGTTCTGACCAAGTCTTGTTGTAAATGAGAATGTCATCCAGATACACCACTAAAAAATTATTGGTGAATGATCGCAGGATATCATCCATCATTCTCATGAAAGTGGTTGGAGCATTTGCCAAACCAAACGACATGACCAACCATTCAAAAAGACCTTCCTTTGACTTGAAGGCGACCTTCCATACATCTGTATGTTCTATCGAGACCTGGTGATAATCGGACTTCATATCAATCTTACTGAAGTATTTGGCCCCCGTGAGCTGATCAAGGAGGTCTTTGATTCGGGGAATCAGGTACTAATTTATGAACGTGATTTTATTCAGGGCTCAACAATAAATACAGAGTCTCTAGGTTACATCTTTCTTCTGTACCAACATGATTGGGCTCTCACAAGGTGATGAGTTGGGACAGATGTTCCCCTTGTGGAGAAATTCTTGGATCTGTTTCTTGATCTCCTCATTCTCTAACAGAGAGCTGTGGTAGAATGGCCCATTGGGCAGTGGTGCATTGGGGTTCAGATCGATGGGGTGCTTGACTTGACAATGCAGAGGTACCCTGGTAGGTGAGGAGAAGATATCTGAGTATTCTTCCATGACTTTATCCACTTGATTCTGCTATGTGGAGAGGTCGATTGCGGAGACCCTGGATGTGGCTGCAATATTTCGCTCATTCTGAGAGAAAATCACAAAGAAGAGAAACTTCCCCATCTAAGAGATGACCTTCCTGCATTGCTTGGAAGAGATCAAGGAAATAACACTAGGTGGGACTACCTCGGGTATCCTGTACAATTTCTTTTTCAAAGTAATAATAACACTGTGAGGCCTAGACTCATATACAACATGGCATTTCCATAAATATGGTTGGCCCAAAAGAACATTACAAAATTTGAGAGGGGAGACATCACACAATACCTCGTCTTTGAAGGGATTGATGCCATATGACAGGTGACATTGTTGGTTGACGTAGATGTCGCTTCCTTGGCATAGCCATATGATGGTGTAGAGTTGTGGGTACGGAGTTGTCAGCAGGGAGAATATCTTGAAAACCTCTACTGAGATGAGGTTCTTCTGGCTATCGATATCAATGATAAAGTGCAGCGGGGTACCCGTCACCCACATTTGTGAATAAAAAATGTGCTCTCCTTCCTGTGGCTCGTTTGGTTCACTGGGCTAGAGATTGGTGGTAGAAACAATAGCACTGGGTTATGCATCAATGATCCATCTCCCCCTTTTTGGTTCTGACTTGGAGTTGGAACCCACATTTGATTAAGAGGATTTCACCTAAGCCACCAACGACTTCTTTGAGCCAAAATCAACAGTGTTATGCCAGGGGCTCTTATGGAAGTCCCACTACTTCCCTATATCTTTCTTTGTCTTTCTGGTGTCCTTCTTTTATTGTGGTCTGGATAGGTTTTCCTAAGGTGGTCTGTATTTTCTCTATCCTTTATTTTGCAGGTTGGGGCCACCCTTTCCTGGATTTTGTTGTGAGGGGTTCCTAGGCCCAAATTGTCGCATCTTTTGTTTGAGCTTCTGCTTGATTTTGACGGCATATCGATAGGTCGCACCCAATGATGAGATGTCCATAAACTCCATTTCATCTTGGATGTATCTATGAAAACTTTTGTGATACTTGAGCACTAGATGTCGCTCAGAATCTTGGATACCTAGCTTGGTGCGCAAGGCATGGAAGATATTCATGAACTCATGCACTGCTTGGTCTCTTTCTTGCTGAAGTGTGGTCCATTTTGTGTACAGTTTGTCATAACTTCCAACGGGGTAGTATTGTTCCTTAATAACATCCCTAAAGGACTCCCAGGTGATCATGACTGTAAATAATGAGGGTTCCTTTGTTTCCTTCTGCCCACATAAAGTTTCCCACCAATATTTGACATGGGGAATGGATTTTAGGAGCACAAAAGTAATATTTTCTCTATTTGAGAAGTTATGGACAGAGAAATACCCTTCTAGAAGATTCAACCATTTGTCTACAACATCGACATCTATCTGACCTTCAAATATAGGAATATCGAAGTTGATTTGTACCTTGTAGGGGGCAGCTCCTCCACTTGAGGAAGATGTGTGCTTGTTGGTAGTCGTCGAAGGATTTACTCAAAATTATCCATCATCTCATTCCTCTGTTGCATTAGGGATTCCTCGAGAAACATTTTGAAGGGATCTCCTGTCCCTTCGTCTTTCTTTTCCCATGCCTTGAGAGATCACTTGGGCATGTGAGAGCTCTTGTCCTCAAGAGAAACAAGCTCAAGACCCAATTCTTTGTACCATGACCCCGTTGGGGACATGCATTAAGAATGACAAGGAGCAGACTGCTCTGATACCACTGATCCAGATTTTATGAGTAGAATAAAATGAATACAGATTATTATCAAAATATTCTTAACACATAACAACATATATACAATAAAACCGGTTTCTATTCAATAAGGAAATAAGTTGAAACTGTAAAATGCAGTGGATAACAAGCTTGCTAGAATGGTGGTGGCTTATCTCTGAGAAGAGATGTGACGGGTGCACTAATTCAAATGATGATGATTACAATGAGGCTCTCAGGGCATTTTTACAATAAACAGGAATGTCAAAAACCCTAGACATCCAAAAACCTAATTGTTGGCACAGGGGCAGACCCAGGGTTCAACGCTACAACAACGCACCAACAAAACCCTAACTATTGGCCCTTTCGGCAACACCTGCGAAGCAGATGAAGTATCACCTGAGGTAGAGGCAGGGGTGGTTGCAGGACTCAAGTGTTTGCAACCTTAGCCAGGACAAAGATATGTGATTATAACACTTTAATAAAGTACTTAGCACCTTTAGTTCCTTAATATACAATCGTTATCTACTTCGCTGATAAAACACAACCTCACAATATTCACATTAACCTATTGTATCCAAGCACTTAGCATAGGTACACATATCAGATTAAGCACTAAGCACAACAATGTAGATCAGATCTAACATTCCCACATATAATAAGCACAAAGCAAGTATATCTATCCAACTACATCAAAACACTTAGCAAAAGAATACATAAACTCATTCAAACAAGCACAAAGTATCATAACACAAGATTTACGTGGTTCACCACTCTCTTGGGGATACGTCCACCAACTCTTCTTCTTTATAGTCTTCGATCAATCAATTACAAGAACAGAGCCTCAAAACCCTTACTTCGCACAAGACAAAAGATCTGTGCAGCTCGCTAGATCCTTCTTCCTTGCGTTATAGCACTAAGCCTCCTCTCGTATCGCACAAGGACTTGCACTCTGCTCTACAAGTCTCACACAGAATGCACAAAGCCTTGATCACACAGATCCAATTCTTGGCACTTAGCCTACATCACATAAATATATCATCCACTACTTCTCTATATGTACTAGACATCTATATATACATACAAAATAGGCCTAAACATGGGTAAACCCATGGGCCAACATCCCCTTCCTGTAACATATTCCCAAAAACCCAAAAAGGGGTTCGAGATCCCATGATCTTCGCTTCGTCTTGTGCTCCTCCTTCGACAGGCTGTCAAATTTTGACAATAGGTCATCATGACCAAGAAATTCCCAAAACTTGGTCAAGGGCCAACATGCCCCCAACACTCACCTGTGACCTGTCCTGAGTCACTCTGGTCTGAGCAATTCTGCCTTGAACACCTCAAGCTTGGCTCGAGCTATTTCGACTTACTACTTTGTTATGGCCTCTTGTTCAATGAACTCCTGGATCACTGGATCATT
Source organism: Picea sitchensis (assembly GCA_010110895.2). Classification (NCBI taxonomy): domain Eukaryota; kingdom Viridiplantae; phylum Streptophyta; class Pinopsida; order Pinales; family Pinaceae; genus Picea; species Picea sitchensis. The sequence continues at coordinate 18,483 of SNQJ01S0124234.1, read as the reverse complement.
CACTGGTCATTCTAGGCATTGTTCTATTGTGAGGACGACATGTTCTAGCTCTGCTCATTGGCTCTCGACCTCTGTAAACAACAGACATGCATTTTCTTGTGCAGGTTGAAGTCGTTGAGTGACTTCCATCACTTTTATTTGAAGCATATGCATCTACTGCTGAGTTGTACATTGCTCGCGAGACCTCTTCATTCTGTCTATAGCTGACAGGGCCTTCAACTGTGCCTATAGTGTATCTGCATGTTGTTTCACTTCTTGGAGCTGCGACTCCAATGCCTGCAACTCAGGATTCTATTTGAGAAATCTGGTTACTCAGTTGATTGCACTCCAAGGCAATATCTCTTAATCTGTCAACTTCATTGTGGGCAGTGGCTTCCCTTTGTTCTCATACATCTTGAGGGGTCTCGGGCACAATGCATAGCTCCAAGTCTGCTATGCACTGCTGGAGCTGTTGGATTACGTCTTCGAGTTGTGCCACCTGTTGTGGAACTCGTTCTTCGGCCTTTACTTCAATTACTGTCACAGAGCAAAGTGATATATGGACCATATCCTATACTTTGAGTTTCTCTACGAGAAACTGTTCCTTTCCTTTATGTAGTTGGGATTTTTCTTCATCGAACCTCTCTTACAGAGTAAGATTCTCGCGTTCGACAGTACTGCGCTTCTCTAGAAGGTCTTCATGTGCTTGCACCAAATACTAGGTGGCTTGCGTTGTCTCCTCCTATGTTCATCGAAGGCGAGCTTCGACTGTGTCAACAATCCGGTGGAGTTGATCTAGCTCATCTCCTATTTCTGGTGTTCCTGCTGATAGAGGAGCAGTAGAAACTATGTGACTGGACTGTAGTTCCTGCTGCACTTCTTGAAGTTCAACCTTGATCCTACTGAACACATCCTCTTGCTTAGCTTCCTGCTTCTCTTCTATCTCTAGAGAAGCATCATTCAGTGCTACGATGATGAAGTCGAAGTTGTCTGAGGTGAGGGTGGTCTCAAAATTAGTCCTGGTTGCTTTCGATTTCTTCCTTGAGGAATGTTTCAGAGGGGAAAACTTCCTTTTCTTTGAGGGGTCCTCCTCGTCTCTAGGCGGTGTAACCTCACCTTTCTTCTATTCAACTTATGTGCCATCTATCTCTTCATCATCACCTCCTTGCTCAGGTGAGATAGAAGCAGTCTTCGTCAAGGTATTGTGGACATCTTGGGCTTCTTCATTTTTCTTGGTCTTGCTCAGTCCAGGTGTATCGTGCGCTGCTTCTAGACTGTCGATATCAGATATCTCCATGGGGTACACTGGGACAAGGAGGTCCATCGACCATTCCTTGGTAATATCTTCTAAGTCTTCCTTTGTTGGCTTGTAGTATGACTGCAGTTGTTGTTTATCCTCATCAGCACGTGCTGTGATATAGATGAAATGGCGGTCCACGTTGAATTTCATCAAGGGTCTAAACCTATGGAGTGTGTTCGAGGTTATACGAGGCTCAGACTAGATAGCGGTCTTCAGATAGGTGTAATAAGTGTGGAAGACATCATTTGATTTCCAATGCCTGTTCATGTCGCTGGAGTACCACAACGTACTGAACTTCGCGGCTAGTGGTTCAAAGGGCTCGATGTCTGGGAAGGTTTCACCTTCTGTCATCTCCCATGAAATGAACGCGATTAATATGAGAAGCCAACTGAAGTGGAATTCATATCCTTGGTCTTGCGCTTCCCTGCAGTCCAGTTCTAACTGGTTCACCAAGTACTTTTCCCAATTCATGTGTAGGCCCTCCGTGCACATCCCTGTGAGGTCGACTATAAATCTGGTTACTTGGGTGGGCTGGTTCTTGCGAACTAATTTCCCTTCTATCAATTGACAGGATAGGCGCACTGCACCGCTCTGGATAGAGGCTACCTTGTAGCCTCGTGTTCCCTTCTCTACATCTTCGTAAGTATCCTTTATCCTCTGGGCGAGAGCGCGATCCACGGTCTTTCCGGGGTAAAAATCTTGTGGGTCGGGGCCTTTCATTCTTAGCCCTGTGATCTGATTGATCAATGTCGGATCCACTGTGATGCGGCGGGTTCAACCACAAATAACCTCCATGATAGCAAAACAATAGTAATTTTACGCATTCGTTCACCTCCTGGTGTCGCCCGAAGTGTGGAATCTTCATAACATTCAGTAGGGTGGACTGCGCGAGGTTCTGGGTCCATGACTGAGGGGTAATATTTGAGTTCTTTATTTTTTTTCTCCTCAGATACTTATGAGGGACGAGCATGCTGTAAACCTTCCTGTCATCGAGGTTGAAGTCGCTAAACTTCAACGCTGTGAGCTTATCCTGGTCAGCACAAACTGCGCGCATCTCTTTCGGAAGGTACGCAGTGACCAACACGTATTCAAAGTCTCTGGGCACACTGTCTTGGTTTATTGCACCACTCAGAGGTGGTAGATAGTTAGGTAGGATGCTCGAAATCAACTTAGCATTCGTTAAGTCATCCTTGTGCTTAGTTCGCCTTTCATGGGACGCTCCAGCTCCATGGGCAGTGTATGGAGAGGTCGACAGTCCTCTCATCGACAATGCTTGTATACCTATAGACACTCCTCTTTCAGACATGACTCTCTCTGTCATCAAGTCGAGGAGAAATTATGTCACTGATTCTTCAACTGCGGTGAGCTTGTCGGAAATACGCACTCGGGATTAAAATTATCGGGGTCACGATGGACTTAGACACTGCACTAGAATAATATCAAGGGCGCAATGATCATTGTATGCAATTCGTTTGGTCTATGGGCTTCAAATTCTTAGTTAGCAAAAGTTTTCTCCATGCATGGCGCGAAGGGATAAGTAGGCAACTCGAAAATGATTCACGTGAAATGGTTATGAGCCCCTATTAACTCTTGTTCAATCCATTATGGCACGGTCCAATGGTTTTATGAAGAACCTTTATTGCTTTTCTGTCCGTTCGGAGTGGAAGTCAAACGGATATATCGGCCCCAATGGCTATATTGCTTCACCATGGCGAAGTGCCATGTGTCGTTGTTCTGATATCCCAACGAAGCTCCAATTCTTCAAATTTTCCTTCTACGAAGTTCCCTCTGGAACCTTCTGCAACTTAGCCCTCTTCTTACTTTGTTTCCTCGCCTTCTTTCCCGTGAGCTTTGTCTTAGTAGTTCTTTTTTTATTCTGATTCTTATCTTCTTTTAACATAGTCACCGTGCATTGTTGAGATTCTTTCCTAGGACTCAGGGATAATACCTTTTCTTTGTCTAGGATAGGTACTTCGGTCTTTTTTTGGTCTTCTAGGGTTCTTGCAACTTCGACATGAGGGTCTCTAGTGACAACTAGCTTCGATCTGTTCTCATGTTCTTCAATCAATTGTGCGATCCTTCTAGCCATGAAATATTTTAAGTCTTATTTCTTCTGTTCCGAGGCTTCTTCTTCTTCCTTTTGTCTGGATTGAGCTCTTTCAATCCAAGGTTTTCCTATTAACATGGTAAATGGGGCGCTATCTTCAATAAACTTAATAATCTCAAAATCTTCCTCTGTCGAAGTTCCATTAACGTTCATAAGTATATGAGCGAGCTTCCCACATAAGTTTACCAACTTTCCTCTGAATAGTCCTATTCCTCCTAATGAAGGGATCGTTGTTATGAACATAAATATACATAAATAGATATTCATAACATAATAATTAATTAATTAATAAATAATTATTATTATTAATAATGAAAGGTCATGTCTCAAAGGACATGACTATCGGTTAAGGGCACCCATGCGTGGGTATATTAACGAGACCTCATTCTCAAATGTAATTATCTCATATTATCATCTTATCATATCTTATCTTATCTTACTATTCATCCTTATTACATATATATTTGTCCATATGGATTTGATTACTATATTCTAGATATTTTGGATTATTTGTGCGTGACAAACTTTGTTCGTCTCATTTGGTATCAGAGCAAGTCTGATCCCGACCTTTGGCCACGCTCTTACCAGGGCCATTCTAACTGGGCTTTTGGCCACATAAATTATCATAGTTTCTCTGATTCCGGTCTTTGACCAAGACTTGGCCCTTGGCCATTTACAGTTCATAAATTCGAGTTAGAATAAAAAATTAAAAAATTTAAAAATAAAAATAAAATTATTAAAAAAAACTAATAAAAAATAAAAATAAAAAAACCCTCTCTGCACACACCCGTAAACCCTCACACCATTCCCCGATATCTACCCACTCCCCTCCCCATCCTGTCCACCTCTATGACCCCCCTGTCCCTCTTCCGCAACCTTCCATTCCCCCATAACCCTCCCCCCTTTCCTACCCCCATAACCCTTCCCTTTCCTCTTCCCCCGTAACCTTGTTCCGAACCCTACCCAATTCTCGTCATGTCCACTCCGTACACCCCCGTCACA
>SNQJ01S0124234.1:1147-14085 GCA_010110895.2 Picea sitchensis | reverse complement strand
TTCAATTTCAAAAGTTAATCAACAAAAAACTACAAGTATACGAAGTAAGGATCGAGTTACAAGGATGCCTTATCGACATCCTAATCACAAAAATCGATACTTTAGCCAATCCTTGTATCAATAGAAACAAATGACCAATATGTCGAAGAATATTACTTCCGCTACAAGTGATGCTCAAAATAGAAGTTATCATGGGAGTCGAAATACATCAAGTTCCTTCCAAGAACCCTATAAACTCCCCATGCAAAAGATCGAATTAGGATGGACAGACTCCTTTACAATGCGACATTTCTGCTCAGCGCTTAGAAACTCCTATTGTCTCAAGTCCTCAACAATTACTAACTCGATAATGAAGAATCAAGCGACAATAATTACAAGCTAGCGCAACCGATAAGTCTTCCATAAAGTATGCTTTGAGGACAAATCATTTTTAAGGGGAAGGCAATGTTATGAACTTAAATATACATAAATAGATATTCATAACATAATAATTAATTAATAAATAATAATAATTATTAACAATGAAAGGTCATGTCTCAAAGGACATGACTATTGGTTAAGGGCACCCATTTTGGGTATATTAACGAGCCCTCATTCTCAAATGTAATTATCTCATATTATCATCTTATCATATCTTATCTTATCTTACTATTCATCCTTATTACATATATATATTTCCGTATGGATTTGATTACTATATTCCAGATATTTTGGATTGTTTGTGCGTGACGAACTTTGCTCATCTCAATCGTAGCAGGCCTTCCTATAGCTTCCCAAGTTCTTTCTGTCATGATATTCACTTGTGTGTCCTCATCTAGAACACAGTCAATGTCGAAGTCCCCTATTCTTGCTTCAAGGCACTCCTTGTCTTTAAAAATATCTGATAGTATAACATGTTGATGGTCATCCAAGGTGTCTTTCATCTGTAGTAATGAATTCTCTAATTATTTATGGGGTTCTTCTATAGCCTTAGTTTATGGATCTGGCTTAGGTTTTTCTTGTCTTATGTTCATACTTTCAAGCTTAGCAATCATTCTGGGGCAATCCAACACTTCATGGTCCATAGCCTTACAACAAAGACAACTAGGTCTTCTTCTAGGGAATTCCTTAGCAAGATGTATTAGTCTTCTGCAACTATAACATAGGGTCAATCCTCTCTTTCTTTTAAATGATCCCCAACCTCTCCTATACTGTGCACTAGGATCGTATGAGCTAACCTGCAACAATTTCTTTCTAGGATCCTACATCCATTTGTTAGTCCAAACATCTTTTCTATGCATAGGTATAACATATATTTCATGATTATTATCAGATCTATTCATATCAAACCTTCTTTCATCTATTAGTGCCCTAGTTTTTAAGTTACAACATAATTTATCAATCATACATATATCCATACTCTAGAAATGAAATTTTTACTTATCTTACTTTTACAGAGCACAAAGCTTTCAGATCTAAAACTTTTTAACTATTCTTACCTTTATCAGAGCACAGAGCTTACAGATCTTACCTCTCTTCTTCAGATCAGACTTCTTCTCTTGATATCTGACCTTCCTCTTGGCACAAATCTTCACGGATCAAGTAAAATTTTTCTCACTAGGGAAATAGATCTACACACATAGCTTTCACACTTTTAGATCAAATTTTTGCACAAATTTTCTTCTTCCTTAGTTCCTAGCAATCACAGTTTCAGGTCCTAGCAACGGAACTATTTGTTGGCACAGGGGCAGACCCAGGGTTCAATGCTACAACAGTGCACCAACAAAACCCTAACTATTGGCCCTTTCGGCAACACCTGCGAAGCAGGTGAAGTCTCACTCGAGGTAGAGGCAGGGGTGGTTGTAGGACTCAAGTGTCTGCAACCTTAGTTGGGACAAAGATTTGTGATTATAACACTTTAATAAAGTACTTAACATCTTCAGTTCCTTAATATACAATCATTATCTACTTCGCTGATAAAACATAGCCTCATAGTATTCACATTAACCTATTGTATCCAAGCACTTAGAATAGGTAAACAGATCAGATTAAGCACTAAGCATAGCCATGTAGATCAGATCTAACATTCCCACATATAATAAGCAAAAAACAATTATATCTATCCAACTACATCAAAGAACTTAGCAAAATAATACATAAACTCATTAAGACAAGCACAAAGCATCATAACACAGAATTTACGTGGTTGACCCCTCTCTCGGGGCTACGCCCACCAACTCTTCTTCTTTATAGTCTTTCGTCAATTGATTACAAGAACATAGCCTCAAAACCCTTACTCCACATAGGACATAAGATCTGTGTAGCTCTCTAGATCCTTCTTCCTTGCGTTACAACACTAAGCCTCCTCTCGTATCACACAGGGACTTGTACTCTTCACTACAAGTCTCACACAGAATGCACAAAGCCTTGATCACATAGATCCAATTCTTGGCACTTAGCCTACATCACATTGATATATCATCCACTACTTCTTTATATGGCCTAGATATCTATATATACATACAAAATAGGCCTAAACATGGGTAAACCCATGGGCCAACATCCCCTTCCTGTTACATATTCCCAAAAACCCAAAAAGGGGGTCGAGATCCCGTGATCTTCGCTTCGTCTTGAGCTCCTCCTTCGACAGGCTGTTGAAGTTCCACAATAGATCACCATGACCAAGAAATTCCCAAAACTTGTTCAAGGGCCAACACTAACCCTAGGATATGAAGCGCCAAAAGTCATGTGGGCCATGTTTGGGTAAGTTAGTACATCAACTTCCCGGGGTAACTTTTGCATACGATATTCGTTTTAGGCGCATGATAGCCCGTTGGAAAGGCATATACGAGGAGTACACATGTTGTCATTAGAATTTAATTTGAAGAACATTCAAACTATGGTGATCCCTAAAAACATTGTTTAGGGCCTCAAAATGACCCCGGAAGTCAGGGACCCAAAAACTAGTAAAAAACTGCTAAACTAGAAAACTGCCAAAATGAGTCAGTTGGAATAGGTGGGAGGCCACCAACATCCATTTGGATCACTAAGGTAGTTTATACAAGTTTTTTTCATTAAGGACTGATAAAGATGTTGGTGATGGAGGAATTAAGAAAGAGAAACATGGAATGGGAAGAATTCATTACTTCTTCCAACTTTCAGCTTAACATTGATCCTATCCCACAGTCTAAGGTTCAAAGCCCTCTTCAAGTTGACAAGACTGTATAGTCGGATATGAATAAGAAAAATAAGAGAATTGGTTCTGCTAAAAAAGATAAAGCAACAAAGGAACATGTATAATAAGGAGGATCTTCTCAGTCCCCACAAATAGAGATTTCACCTTTTCCATCTCCTAGTCCAATGGAGACTCCTTCAACTAGAGCCACAGGTCTAAGAGGGAGAAATATATTGTTCTCTTCACCACCTGTTGTAGACAAGGTCAAGGCTAGGAGACCTATTACTGGAGCACCAACAAAGAAGGAATCCATTGTGGAGAAAGTATCAGTAAGAGCCCCCATCCAGAGAAAGGGAAAACGTGTACCTATCAAAGAGCCCATTGAAATTGTAGACATAACTACTCCTCTTGAAAATCATACCTTTAAGAGGCTAAATAGACATCTTAAAGAGGTAATAAATGAAATTGCCAAACTAGAAAGGGAGGAGTTGGTTGAAAAGAATAACTTAAGTGATCTTATGGATATGTATCATGGAACTCTTGAAAAGGCTAAGTTTATAGCTAAAATATTTAGACCTCTCCACAGGCAACTTAGAAATTTGTACAGACAGAACATAGCCTACCAGAGTCAAATCAGAGGGATAAATATGGAGTTGCAACCTTTCAGAGATGAATTGGCCAAGAATAATTTGGATAGATTAGCTAAAGCTGCCACCAGGAGGAGCTCCAGAGTCAGAAAGTGAAGGAGATGGACACCTTGACTCATACCATTTTTGATAATTTTTTGTTTTGGTATTTTGCTAATTTGAAGGTAGTCATGTTTGATAAGTCAGGATTTAATTAAGGATGTATTAAGATCTCCTATGTCCTATACCACTATCATATATTATTATAGAAGTTGTTGACACTTGGGACAATTTTGGAGTGTTTTTTATGCATTTTCAAATAAATAGAGCAGCTACAGGAGAGTTCACAACACTTGGCACAATCTGTGCTGTAGAATCTTGATCTGGAGGTTTGGAGGAACAAACAGTTTCCAAATGGGAAGATAAGGTTATGATAGCTGCTAGAAGTTCAGTTGAAGGCTAGAGGGACACCTGACCAAGGGAGATGCACTAATATCACATGTCGTCAAGCAAATTTAATATGATCAAGGAGGTTACCATCATGTTCCTAGTTGTTAGCAATTTGTTATTTTTTTGTTGAACAATTGTAGTTACTCCACCTTTAGGTGTGGAAATCCTAGGCAAGAAGGGAAATTCAAATTGTGAAGTTGTCATTGACAGCCTAGGATATAAGATAGAGATTAAAAATCATTGAAGGGTTTGAAGGATTGTAATGAGACTCGTACTTTTTTTTAATTTGTCAAGTTATAGAGCTATCTCAGGATTTTGTGTATCACACTTGAGAATTTTTTATTAATAGAAATCAATTTCTTTCCATTATATTATCTCAATCTTACTTTGATTTTACTGTCATTTGAATGATTCATTTTATTTATTGTATATGTATTGCAATGGAGGTTTCGTTGTGATGTTGCTATGATTTTTTCAGAGTTTATCTTTTGATTAAAGAAGTTCTTATGTCAAAAGACTTTCCTCAAATGTCTGCTAGTATTGCCTGATGTGAGTGGTAGACATTTTTCATTTTCTCATTAAGTCTTCTATATATCCATTTTACTCTGTAAAACCTTGAACTAAGTTATCCAAGAACTCATTTGTTGATACATCGTTTTTGGAACCTTCTGTGATTCTCACTGTTCTGACTGAGTTTTGATCCATTTGACATTATCATAAAAAACTTATCTTTAAACATATTGAAGGGTGTTGAGCTTACACTTTAGTAGTCAAAGTGTAACTTTCAGTGATAACATAGAGGAAGGTTGTCCTGCATCTGCAGTCAAGAAAATCGGCTAAGTATAAAAGGTAAAAAGTGTAATTTGGAGAACGCGGAAATAGAAAAGGTCATTTTGAGTGTTTCACATTTGAGAATTGTGGAATAGGGATGGAGTGGTCTCCCGCAACACATAAAAATGACTAAGTGTTGGATTCATGAAAATTGACTAAGTATTGGCTTGGAGGTTTGTGAACCTGGTAACTTGATGGTAGCCTAATCTACAATCGACATTTCAAAGAGAAAAATGACTAAGTAAAGAATACACAACGGACATAAGAAGAAAATTAAAAATACTAAGGATGGATATGTATGTACCAACGTTGATCAATGAATGTAGAACGACATTTGGCTCCAACTACGGGACATTGAACCCTTGTGGGTTGCTGAGAATCCAGAATCCCGGTCCATTAGGAAAATGGAGTCTAAAATGAAAAGAAAAATAAAAAAAGAAAGGGAAAAGGAGTTGAACAAATTAAGATTATACAAAGGAATACATAAAAGACTATGTACAAATTTTGGCTCAGGGGATTAATAGAATAAGTGCTTAAGATATTTCCCATTGACAGGCAATAGTTGAATCTTTATTTTCATATCCTTAAACAAATAATAATTTTAACCAATGACCTTCTCAATATGGTATTGACCAATCCAGAGAAATTTGAATTTTGTGTGAAAAGATGGTTTTTCTTTTGCTTTGTTCCACAACAGAACCGATTGATCTTTTTGAAAATATTTTGAGGTAGTGATCTTGTCAAAATATATTTTGACCACTTGTTGTCTTTTGTTTATTGCCATTATTATTTGTTCTCTTTGTTCTTTGAGTTGGAGAAGTTCATGATATATTTTCTGCATTGGTGATTTCTATTTTGCATCTTCATTGTTTCTAGCAAGGACTAATGAATTCAATTCCAAATGTCATGGTAATATTTCTTCTCTTCCAATACTAAGGTATATGGGGAATTCTTGGTGCTATCATTTGGAGTAAGGTGGCTTACCCATAGTGCATATATCAATTTCTTATGCCAATTTTTATGGTTGGCTTCAATTCTCTATTTGAGAATTTGAAATAATGTTTTTTTTTTTCGACTCCGTATGGAATCCATCTTCACTATCGGAGCGAAGGTCTCATCATAGTAAATGCCATGCACCTGATGAAATCCTTTGGAAACAATCATGGATTTGTATCTGCTAATCTATCCATCTGCTGCGCTCTTGGTCCTGTAGACCCATCTTCATCTAATAAGTTTCCTTCCAGGAGGAAGGGGAACTAGATCCCAAGTCTGTTTCTCGAGGAGGGAGTTGTACTCCTCCTGCATGGAGGATTCCCAAAAGGGATTTCCAGCATCCTCACCATAAGACCCTGGATCTGAAGACTGAACCAAGAAAATATTCCTGGAGGGAAATGGTTCAGTAGAAGTGAGTTCAATAGGAGGTTCCTCGAAATCAGATCGACTCCTCCTAGTATTGGCTGAATCACCAACAAGATCCCCTGCATCCTGAAGAGTAGTTTGGGCCCACTTGGGCCTCTGCTCTGGCTCTGCATCTACATTTGGATGCAATGACTCTGTATCTATCTGTACTGACTCTGTATCTAGATCATTTGAATCCTCTAAATCATAACTCTCGTCTAAAGAAGAGTCGACATGTGCATGCTCATCATCTTGGACAGGTGAAAGAATGAAGGTGTATGCATGCGGCTGTTGAAGTACATGCAAGACACTTTCCTCAAATTGTACACTTCGCTCAATGATGATCCGGTCTAAGGAAAGATAAATAATTCTGTATCCCTTCACACCGTCGGGGTATACAACAAATATACACTTTGTGCTTTGTGGATCAAGTGCCTTCCTCTTTTCAGAGGGAATCTAGGCCCATGCACATGAACCAAAAATGCGAAAGTGGGTCACTTCCAGTTTGATGTCACTTCAAGCCTTGTAGGGGGTATTATCCTTGACAGATCTATGGGGATATCAATTTTGGATGTAGGTTGCACAATTAAGTGCTTCGGCCTATAATCTTCTTGGAATTGACTTTGCATGTAGCATGCAAGATTCCATCTCTTTTAGAGATCTATTTTTTCGCTCAGCAACTTTGTTTTATTGTGAAGTATAGGGCACTGGGTGTTGCAATTGAATCCCTACCTTATGAAAAATATTATTGATCTCATGATTGACATACTCTCCCCCGTTATCAGTTCAAAGGACTTTGATTTTCTTTCCCGACTGTGTCTCAACCAGGTCTTTGAAATCTTTGAGGTGTTGAAAGACCTCTAATTTTTTCCTGAGAAAGTAAATCCATGTGAAACGTGAGAGATCATCAACAAAAATGAGGACATACCTCTCTTTGTTGATTTATGGATCAGATCTAAAGGAGAGGGAGCTCTATGAGTCTTTCCTTTGTCGAATTTCTCTTGAGGGTGTTTTCCAAAAACACATCCCTCACAGATTCCTTTGGAGAAAATGATGTCTGGTAGACCATCAACCAATATTTGCTTACTGAGTTGTTTCATATATTTGAAATTTAAATGCTCAAACCTTTCATGCCATATCCTACTGCTTTCATCAGCATGGGTAAACAGTAAAGCAAAATCTAGTTCAATAAATTCATAAAATGTATACAATCTAGATGGATGATTTACCTCACCAGTAGCAACCCTAGAATTGGTTTGCATGTCATATATGTACACTGCATTAGGTGTGAATATGAATTTCTTTCCAGTGTCGTAATTCATCATTTGATACATGGAGAGAAGATTGACAGAAATTTTGGGAACGTGCAGCACATTCTCGAAGATTATGTTGGTGAGTTCAATCCTTCCTTTGCCTGTGACCTCGACTGGAAAGTTGTCCCCCATCAGAATAGGAGGAACTTTGCATGCATCCAATGAATAATAGACTTCTTTTTTTACATCCATGTTATGTGATTCTCCTGAATCTACGATCCAAGCATCGGGAGAGGAGTTGATGGCAATCAAGGTATGGCTAGAATTGCCTTTCTTGGGATTCTGATCTTCTCACTTCTTCTTATTCTTGGCACCCTCGGGGATGCGATCTCCAAGGTTGTTTTTCTAAAGTATTTGATTCATTATATCTATTTGTTTTTTCATGCATGTAGATTCTGGATGGAATCCTTTATGGAAGTATTTGCATTTCTCCCATTTTCTTCCCTTTCCACCTTTGGATCCGGAGGCATCGGTGAAGGGTTTTGAGTACCCTTCCTTATTTGGATTTGCATGACCTTTCATTTTGTCATTATATTTATATTTATGATATTGATGGCTTCCATATTGCACAGTAAGTGCATGCACCTTTGGGCCTTTGATTTTTCCCATGTTGATGACCTTGGTTTGCTCTTATGTCAGGGATTCGATAAATTCCTCAAGAGAAGGCATCTTCCAGGTGTCTCCAGAGGAGAATTTAATTGAATGGAATGCGGATACAAACACATAGAATTTAGAACCAATTTTGGAGAAAAAGGTGAGAACCATTTTTTCTCCTCCTTAGATTTATCAACCCTGCAAGCTTTGAGTTGCGACAGTAAATCCTTGTATTTTATAAATAAATCTTGGAGATTGTCGAAGCTTTTTGGATCCAATGTGAGAAATTCCACCTCGAGCATACGTCCCCTCATCTCATCCTATTTTCCAAAGATCCTTTCCAAGGTGTTCCAAGCTTCATTGGGGGTTTTACAATAAGATATGTGAAAAAGGAGATCGGGAGAGATGAGATTGCAAATTGTTCTGAATGCTCATCCATTCAATTTAGAGAATTGTATTTTTCTATGGTTGATGTCAGTTATGTCTTTGTATTCAAGGTTAACCTATACAATCCTCTGGTTCAGATATGCATGATTATTCTCTTCTTCCATGCAAAGTAATTTTAAGGTGTAAGAATGAATTCTTTTGGGAATTCCATTTTTTTCGCTGTCTTCAATATTTGGTACCTGCAAAAATAATTTGGTGTAGATTTTGCTTAGCAATCCGTTGGATCTGATACCATGTAAATTTTTTGAACCTGCACAGAATATATCTAGCTAGAAAATACCACACACATTTGTAGAGAGAAATTGAGAAAGAATAAGCAAGAGAGAAAGAATGGAATAATTCTCATTAATTGTTATGAATAATGAATAATTTACACATGATATACTCTGTATAACTCAACCAATGTTCACTGGAGGTGAATCCAATGCACTGTAGTGGTGGTATAGAGTGATCTAGATACACACCAACAGTTACAGGAGTGAACTGTCACCTATTCTATTCTCTCAGACAGTTACGGGAGTGAACTACCACCTAGCTGAGTTAACTAGTCTACTAGTCTTCGGTTAACTAACTGAAACAAAGTGAAGTGAGGAGGAGATCAAGGAATCATGGGTAATGCGCTAGTCTGGTGATGATACCAAGGATAATGCGCATTAGTTGTTGATGATCCCAATGTTTCATGGTGACAAAACCAATGCAAAATCTAGACTCCACTCAACTAGTCAAACTAAAGTGAAAACTGAAGAGAATATTATCCTAGAGGAATATTCTCCCTAAACTTTAGGAGACTAGATAAAGACTAATAAACATAGGAAAAAACTTAGGAAAAATAAATCCTAGGTGTGTGTGAAGTAACTCCAACATCAATCACTCATATCCCTTCCAATGAAATTTTCCTGAATGAAATCTCCCAAAGAGTGGTATTTATGAATGTCTTGTCTCCGAAAACATTCCACCAATAAGATTCTTTTGAAAATATTATTCATAAAGGTTTGTTCCAAAGAAAGTATTCCCAGCCATAGATTTCCCCGAAATGTTGTCTTTCTAAAAGCATCCTTCTAAAATAATTCTTCTGACAACATTAATGGCCCTATAATTCTTTTGTCTGCTACAATATAGAGTATAGACATATTAATTATAGAAGAAGTAGGTTTATGATTAAATGTTAAAAACCTAATTCAAGCCCCAAATAATCATTTTTCAAAAAATCAAGTGAAAAAGAGGTATGTGAGAAGGATTTCCCTGACTAATTGAGATTTTTTGTGATAAACTATAAATCATTCAAGTAAGATCATTGTGCATTAAGAGATTCTTTTATTTCACGTACATTATTACAAAACACTTATGTTGTTTTGAAGTATACATGATTTCAAAAAGTACATAAATGTTGAAAGCTCAAATGTGAAGAGGAAAGGTGTCCACAAGGAATGTTTCTGCTCATGTGAAAAGTCCATAGAACCTATTGTTGGCATGTTTATAGGAAGAATGTGCTTGTCATTGATGGCAAGAACATCAACAAGCCAAACCTCGAGAGCACAAAAGATGAGAAAGCTCATAAGAGAAAGCGACTTCCATAAGTGCAAACGAGGTCCAAGAGACAGACTCACATGAGGAGGAAAGGTTGAGACCTGTGAACACTTAGAAAACCTTCTAAGTCAGAGAGATCATAATCTCATGAGGAAGAGCAACAGTGGTCATTGGATCACCGATCCAGAGGACCAACAACCATCGGATTGAATTAATGGAAGGATAGGATAAGAGGGGCAAAACGATTGAGAATTCGATTATCTGAATTTTCGTCAGCCATTGGATTGATTTAAGTGGAAGGACAGGATAAGAAAGGGATGAGATATGATATCTCGATCACCCAAATTTTTGTCAGCCGTCGGATCGAAATAAATGGAAGGATAGGATAAGAAAAGATGGAGAGCCGTTGGATTCAATCCAAGGCAAATCTGCATCGCAGACAAATCGAGTCATTGATCTAAGATCTTGATCAACGGACAACATTTGTTTCAGGTCTAAAGATGTGAGGAGGTTACACTCCAGAGAAATCACTTCGAGAGTTTCAGTTTGAGATTTGAAATCCCCGAATCTCGGAGAGCTAAAGTAAATCTCGATCGTCTAATCATCTGAAATAGATCTCAGCCGTCAGATCGTCCGGAGTAAATATCAAGCGTCAGATCGTCCGAAGGGGATCTGGTTCATCTGATCCAGAAGAGACGTGGCATAAATCTGTGGACTCCGAGTAAAGACCTGAAGTAAGCCTCAACCGTCCGATTCAAGCACATGTGGTAGACCACGTCAATAAGAAAATGTGGCAGACCACATCAGCAAGGACATGTGGCATACCACATCAACAAGGACATGTGGCAGACCACGTCAGTGAGTGACACATGGAAACCACTCGACCCATGCCAAGTCAACATGTGACATGTGTAATGTTACGTCACTCTGGGATTTTTACTTTGGGAGTCTTACCACTAGCATATGCCCTAAGTCTCGAATGTTGAAGTTCTGAAGTGGACACAAGTCGTCCAATATGAAGATCACTTCGGGTGCATTCTCAACCATTGATCAAAATACAGTGGAAGGATAGCGTAAGAAGAATAGCCAAAGTGTCGAAGTAAATGGTGGCCATCCATCACAATGCTTGATTAAGTCCTAGCTGATGGATTAAGCAGTGAAAGGATAAGTGTAAACCGTCTGATCTGTTCGGACAGGTGTCTACAGATCATCGAATCTAGAAGATTGACGTACGGAAGAAATGAGAGTTTGAGAATTGAAAGTCCCGAAGTCTAGACTCGCGGAGGAGATCCTGATCATATATTAAAGAGGATAGATGTCAACAGATCTTCCATTTCGAAAGATATCTAGTCAGAAGAAACGAGAAGTTGAGATTTGAAATCTTTGAAGTCCGGAGACCCAAAGGAGATCTCGACCGTTGATCCAAGAGGGACACACATTAGTGGATTGTCAACTCCAGAATATTGACATACAGAGGAAAGAAGGGTTTGAGAGTTGAAACTCTTGAAGCCCGGATCACGAAATAAATCACAGTCGTTGATCTGCAGATCTTGAGAGGACATATCTGAAACGTGAGTTCAAGAGCACCATCAAGATCATGAGATTGACGGTCTTGTCGTATTGCAAGGATCAAAGGTGCGTGAACTTTAAAAATTTGATGGCGGGCCGCAATCGAAACCATGGATTTGGAGAAAGGACACGTGGAGGCTAGAGGTAAATTGCGGGGCGAAAAGTAGTTTGATTCAAACCACCTTTGGACACGCCCGCAATCGCTTGGTCACATGAGATCATCGCCCAAGGTCATATCAAAATAAGGAGATAGCACTCGCTAGACCGATATCGAAAAGCACTTGAAAGTTAGGCCTGTGATCATAGCCATGGTCACATCAGCAAAGGTTAAGGGAGGAGCTAGCACGTCACTAGGCTCCACGTTGAATATTGGGAGTTGGGAGAATCGAGATGTCTCATACCAAGATTCCCGAAGTTGTGAGTCACAAAGTACATGTTGGTTAGGCATATGGTCACCATCGATGGTCACGTGAAGGAAGGGGCTTAGAAGCCAAAGAAGCCAAAATGACTGGTTGTAACTGACAGAGAAGACAAAGAGTTGTGGCTGCCAAAGAAGCCAAGGAATCTTTGGATAACGACCACTGATGATGAACAGATTCAGAATAACCACTAGAGAAGACGAAGAGTTGTTATGATTATCTAGTAGAGAACTTGGCGTGAGAAAGACATTCAGAACAGAGACCAGAGTGTGTTGAGCACAGGAGGAAAAAGAACAGAGCATAGAAGTTGAATGATGCAGAAGCAGAACATAGTATAGAAGCTGAAGAAGGGAGAGGAGACATGGAGTTGTAACAGACCATATCATATACATAGCAAGTAAGTAAAGTTTTGTAAGATTCAATCAGGGTGGTAGGGTGGTGCTAGGGAGGATTGAAGTCCTCTAAACTCTAGTTGGTGCTAGAAGATATTCTGGGAGTTAGTGCTTCCATCTAGTGGGTGCTAGAGAAACCTGGGAGTTGGTGCTTCAATCTATTTGGTGCTAGAGAAATCTAAGAGTTGGTTATCTTTGCAATTTTTAGCTTGCTATCA
>SNQJ01S0124232.1:26635-40751 GCA_010110895.2 Picea sitchensis | reverse complement strand
AGCCACCTACTTGACTCCACTACCCTTAGAAAAGCACTAGTAAAACGTCACTCTTTGAAAAGTATCTTCAAACTCAAACTCCAAATCGTTTCCTACTTGATTACCCTACTAACTTTAACTAGTTAACTAACCTAGCTTAGAGATACTAACAACCACTCAATTACTGTTGATAATTCACTATTACAACCATTGTTTGTAGTCTATATCAGCCTACCAACCACCTTAGAACAAACCAAAATTTGTACAAGGCAAGTTACTATCAATATATGCTCAAGTGTTTGTTCAATTGCCTTAGCAAAGTACATTTCTGAAGCTTGTTTACTGTTGTCAGTACTTCTATTTTATTGTTGTTACATTTAACTTAGATATCGTGTTTAAAACCATTTATTGGTTGATATATTTAGAGAACTCACAAAAGACAAAGTATTATCATTGATACTTTAAATGTTTGTTCACATAGTCTGCACAAGTGTGTTCTTGTTGATACAAATTAAAGTTGTTATCATTTACTTATCTCTATCTTCTACTTGTCATTTGTTGCATACATAGACATCCATCATATATTCACAAGTTTATTGTCTTGTTGAAGCATCATTATCATTTTTTATTGCCTTTAACGCTTGTTGTTGTATTGGTAAGAGGAAGGTACACTTTATCTTTCCTTTGCTTCATCCTTCAAGACTTAAACTCGACTTAAGTGACCTAGAGAGAGGGGTAGTTTACTTATCATTTATTTCCCTTCATCAACTCACTGGGTCTAGGGACATCTCCCTTGGAGTGAGTTTCTTCTCCTCCTAAATAGAAAGAGGTATCCAATTGAGGTGACAGTGATAGGACTGCCTCTATGTTACGTCAATATAGGCCTACTTTCCTTTAAGATTTGGGAAAGTATATATTGTGCGATATAATTTTTGATGCTGTTGTCGGGGAAGACCAAGTCAATATTCCTCAACAACACTTTTTCGGTAAGCCTTTCCCCCAAAGCCTTCATCTTACAAAGATTACCTGGAGACTCCACTGAGGGTGATTCTCTAACTCCCTTTGATAATCCTTAAGAGGTTATCTGGCGACTCCACTGCCTTTTCCAAGGTGCCACCTGATGCAGGAGCATTGCTCCAAGCCAGCCAACCAACTAGCCAGCATAGCGCGCATTCAATGAAGAAGGAGAGGCACAACCCTCTCATTTCAAATTTTGAATTTGAAATTTGTATTAAATGTTTGTAAGGCTGGTAGAGACAAAGCCGTGCCTTTGAGCAGGTTGTAGTTAAAGAAGGACTTTAATGGTTGTAAGGATGGATCTAGCTCTGATCTGGACTAGACAGCCCATTCAATGTAAAGTTAATGTAATTGAATAGGGTTGGTGAGGATAAAGGAAAGAGCTCGAAGATCCCCCTCATGTAAAAGATCCTTTGTATGTAGGAGGAGTTAGAAGTAGTTGGGTAAGTCGAGTAGAGTTGAGAGATAGGAGAGCTCTGCGAGAGTTAGAGTAGAGGAGAGAAGGAGCCAAGACTCTGTCAAATTTTGAGCTCAAGAACACATTGTAAAGGAGGCATTTCATATTAATATAAAGAGCAGATTTCCTGCATGAGTTTTTGTGTGTCTTTATGTGTTTATGAATGTCTTTGTGTGTTTTCATATGCTGTAGATGTGTGTTAGTATGCGTTTGCAGGGACAGATAGATGTTGCTATCTGTGGGTTCTTTGACTTTCAGGTTTGGGGTTCCTTGAGGCTTCATTCCAAGAGGGTGTGACAGAGCGCTGCGGGTTTTGAAAGCTAGTGCATAGATGCACTCTTGAATTCTGCAGAATTTGGGCAAGGATGTGCCAGGAGGACGCATCAATTGAAGTCATTGTCTCAAGGAGAAACCTCAAGGTTACGGAATACCTTGGAGGTAGGTATGTGCAGAGGAAAGCATAGCAGAAGGCAGAATCTCTGAGGAGTTCTATATAGCTCTGCCAAGAGGGCATCGAGCAAGTGCACTGAGTGCATAAGAAAACTCTTGTTGAGTTCATTAAGGGAAACAAAGTCACTGAGAGAAATCTGGAGAAACTCTGTCGGGTGGGCATTGAGTAGATGCACGAGTTGCATTGAGGAGGAGAACTTTGGTTCGAGTTCAGAAAGGAGATAGAATTGCTAAGGATTCTATAGAGCTTTGCCAAGAGGACATTGAGCAGGTGCATATAATGCATAGGAGAAGGGGACATAATCACTAAGGATTCTGTAGAGACTTTGCCAGGAGGGCATTGAGTTGGTGTGTAGATAGTGCACAGAAAGAACTCTTAGAGTTCTGAGGAAGAAGAAGAAGAAGTGTCAGAGAGACCTTCTCAGGGTTGCTGAACACCCTGCAGGCTTAGTAAAGAGTGCTTGAGCAAGAAGAGGCTTAGAGGGCACTTCCATTCCTTTAAGGAGAGAAAGGGATAGAGGACGAAGACCCGTGCAAGGAATGCACCAGGCCAACACCTGAGTCAAGGGTTGACAGACAACCATCTGGAGGCTTGTCAAGCACAAGGAGTGCGCACATAACAGATTCGGTTTCAAGTTTGAAGTGGAGGAGGCTGAGTGCAGGGGTAGAGACCCCTTGAAGTCGGAGTAGAGTATAAATAAGCTCAGAAGAGATAGCACCTTAGTGCGCAGAGACTCTGCAAGCCAGTGTAGAAGTCGGTAAACCTTTCAAGGTTTTAGAGAGGAGAAGCTCAAGAGGAAAAGTGCCTTTGAGCACAGAGCGATAGCTGCAAGGAGTGCAGAGTTCAGAGTTTGAGAAAGCTCAGGAAGGGTAGTGATTTCACGCATAGGCCATTGCCAAGAGGAGTAGAAGGTTAGGGAGAACCCTTTGGAGGACTCGAATTCAAGGAGCTCAGGAGGGATAACATTCTTAGAACACGAACAAAAGTCGAGACTGTAGGCTTCGCAGCAGGAAGCAAAGGCCGCGGCCTTTGGGACACTTGAAATATTCCAAGTTCAGGAAGAAGGAGCGTAAGTTCAACGAGGAGCTACAACTTCCATCAGATCGAGCAGAGGAAAAGATCTGGACCGTTCAAGTTTCATGTCCAAGCAACGTAGGAGAGTGCAACAGAAGAGAGAAGATATGGGTCGTCAGATCTAGCTCAGACAACCGATCTGTTGAAAGGAGCATGAGGTTTAACCCTCGTATGCAGAGGAGAGAACCTGCGAAGTCCCGAAATAGTGAACACACCGGGATTTCAGAGTTCGGGGATCAGAGCATCAAGGGGTCATGGAATCACTGCATCGCGATCTTTTGATCCGCGAAATCCTGAAGAAATTGGAACTGTCCATCACTCGGAGGATGCGTGGTGATAATCCGAGGACCCATCGGGGTTTCAGATATCATGAGATGGAGAGGAAGAGTCAGAAGATGAGAAGTTCTGACTCACAAAATTCTGAAACAACGAAAGCATCGGGACCGTCCGTTTGTAGAGGATGCGTGGCATAGATTAGGAGCCATCGGTATTTCAGGACCCAGGAAGTCAAAGGAGTAGTCGAGGTTTCAGGGATATTCTTGAAAGGACCAATTTGAAATTTCGGCTACCGGGAATGCAAAGGGTAAGAATTCGGGACTCTTGACCCGCGAAATCCTAAGAGATCCAAGTCGTCAGATCAGGGGAGGCTATGAGCCGTTAATCCCATTTTGGAGCGAAAGACCGACGTTTCGGGGTTTGGTACTTCGGTATTTCAGATACTGGGAGTACGAAAGGCCAAGGATTGTGGCAGCCTCGCATTGCAAAGGCCTGAAACGCGAAAGTTCTAAAGCAACGAATGGTCACGGGGGAAGCAGCCATATCTTTCGGCATTTCAGAGATCGACTTTTCGACTGTTCTGAGGAGTAGGAGTTGGGCACTTGACATTGAAACTCCCAAAGTCACAAAACGTGACGTATTGTTGGAGTGGGGCTGTGGTCTCAGACTTCGGCCATTTTGGCATTTCGGGGTTCAGAATTTTGGGGATTCCGAAGACAAGGAGCAGGGCACAGAGTGTTGAAAACCCAGAAATCCCGAAGCGACATGCCTTTGGAGGTAGGTTGTGGTCACGAGGAAAGCGGTCACATGGACTAAGGTATGGCCTAGGGGGCTAACCACCATTAAGGCCAATTCAGCAGATCGGCATTTTGGGTGTCGGGAAATTGAAGAGTCAAGGAAACTTGACATCAGGACTCACGGAGTCCCGAAGATTGAATTTCCATTTTGGGAAAAGGGTCACGGTCATGTTGGAGGCTGTGGGGAAGTTGAAGGACCTGTGGATCAAATGTTGAGGTTCCGATAGGGATCCAAAAGAGCCACTTTGACTCAGGGAATATTTGAAACGATCCTGTGAGTGGATCTCGGCTCGAGGGTCGGGCAGGTCTGTGCCACCACCTTACTCTCAACTTTGTGATATTTCCAAGATATGGGACATAGCGCCCTGAGAGAAAGTGTATCCGACTATTGATTTTGAAATTTTTCAAGGATACCCACATTATTTTGATATAAAATGGTTAAAAAACTCTCCAATATTTGGAGGCCTCCAAATTACTCACATTGTAGAATTCTTGAAGTATATAAATGAGATAGAGTTTGAATGGGAGGATGTTCTAGTAAAATTGTTCATACTTTCCTTGCCGTATTTTTTTGCAAGATTAGATTAAGGGTTGTTGCGAAGATAAGGGTATATCGTCTTTCATAGACCTTATAAATAGGTTTATTGAGTTTGTGAAACCATAATGTCAGACATATGAAGATGCCCTTCAAAATCTCACAGTATCCCTAGAGGACGAAAGATTCACCACTGAGATTGTGGAAGATCTCAGAGATGTGTACCATACTCAATACCAAGAACCCTTTGATATAGAAGGAGATATTTATGAAGAAGGTTGTCAATCCCTTGAGGAGGAGCAATATTTTTCCCATGATTCAACATAATGCAGTAAATAATTGACTGGAGAAGTGAGTTATGAGGATGAAGCATTCATATCCACTTCTCCATCCGTTGAAGCTCTCCAAGATCCTATCTCCTGCACAAGACGAAGAGAATGAGGTGAATCATTCTCCTTTCTAGGTTTTTGATGACACTTTGTTCTATGATTCATAAGGTGAAGAAGTAAAGGAACCCTCGGAAGAGCTAGGTCCTTCATTTTATGATAAAGGTGAAAAGATGATTAAAGAGACAAGTCTTGGGGATGATGTAATGGATTCTCTTCCATTTGATGAAGTGATCCAAGCCTTTGGTGCTCCTGCACAACAAGAAGTGAGCATGGTAAGTTATTTCCCTTTCCAAGATTTTGATGATGCTTTATCTTATGATTTGGAAAGTGAAGAAGTATTAGAGGAGCCCTTGGATGCATTAAATCCTTCATGTTATGATAAAGGTAGTGACATGGTTGATAATATTGATGAGTTCATAAATGTTGGAAGATGTAAGTGGGATGTGATTGGCTCTGATGAGGATCCCATTTATTATATGGAAGGATATCTTCAAATGTTTCCTTTACAACAATCATATGATGTTCCTAATAATTTTGACGTTTGGCAACAAGATGGTGATATAATTACAAAAGTTTTCCAATCACCCAAGGATGACCCTGTGCAATATTCTCCTGATAATTTTCGGTCATACCTTGGGGATTTTGATGAGTATTCCTTTGAGAACTTGGATTTATTCTATGAATAATATTATCAATTGTCGTTGTGCTCAAATTTTGATAAAGGTGAGGATGTTTCTTTCCTGAAGCATGATACTTGTGACAAGGTTGTACAACTCCCTCTTATTGCTTTACCTTGTTATGTCACTAAGGATGCAATTGGGGAGCATGTCTCTTTTTCAAGTTTCCTTTAGGGAAAAATTTTCCATTAGAATTCAAGGGGAGGTTGAATTCCTTAAGAATTTTATTATCTCGATCTTTCAACTTTCCCCTGAGAAGTTGTCAGTTGCCCTCTAATTTCTTGGTAATCTCTTCTTAGACCCCAGGAAGTTATGGCATCCAAGGTAATTAATCCCCAGACTCTTTGAGCCATCCCTTTGAGTCCTTGACCTCTCACGATCCTTTTTTGAGAAGGATTGATCACTTTTCTGGAAGGGTGACTTGGCATGATTTTGTCCCTCCCCCTCGCCTCCATGAGCTAGACTTTATGACTTCCTACGATGTAATGCATGATCTAATTCATGTTTATTTTGTGCTTAACTTGTCATTGTTTTGGTTTATGATGAAGCACATAGGCAGGTGTTATGATACATTGCTAGCATGGTTGTACTGGTTGTATGCTTATACCAAGAATTTGACAGGTAAGTACAGGTGAGGTAGGATAGGTAGGCATTTGCATTCATTTTATATACCATTTCATTGTATATTAGCATGGTTATAGTTGAAATTTTCATATTGTCTTAATTCACTATGTATGTATGCATGCTCATAATCATATGTTAGACTAGAGATGCTTTTATTTATTTTATCATATATGGACAAGGGGTGATATCACCTCCCTAGGGATAACTAATGTCTTTTGTTGAGATTTAGCATACATAGGTCATACCGAAGATACCGAGGTTCTCGTGCACTCTACGATGAGCACATGTCCTCAAGTTGGAGCCAGATGTTATCCCCTAGCCTAGGGATAACTAAGAAGATCATGTCTCGAGGTCCACAGGTCCTAGAAATGTAGTTTCGAGAGAAAAACGACTTAAGCATGGCCCTAGAGGGCCCCTCTTTTTTTTAGTGTAGTCCACATATCACCAACAATAGTATTCATCACACCAAATTGGTCCTAAAATGATAATGAGTCTTTCTCCATGAGGTAATAAGTCTGGGTATCATGGTATGTATCGCTCTGATTTTTAAAACATTTAAACATGTTGCATTGAATCTTTATGGATTTCATAATGTTTGCTTGAATTTATGCTCTTTGCCTTGTCCAAACATGGGAGGGTCACATGGTTCCCTAGTAAGTTGGTTTCCTTTTAGGATAGGTTGTTACCTAGTGGATCTCTGAAGAGTCATCGCCTGTTCCCTCCATACTTACCATTTTCCATCTTTATCCCCTCCATCTATCCACATTTTTGGGCATTAGGGAAGGCTCCACTTGGAAAGGGTTGTACCTTACCTCATGGGAAGAAGGGGCTAAAGGTCCAGGGGGCAATGTAGTTGGAAAAAGTTAAGAGCCAAATTTAAACCTTCAAGATGCTTCTCCTAGGGATCCCCAAAAAAGAATTGAAACTCTTATCAACAAGAAAAGGGGACCCACATATGAATAAAACACTCAAGGAATTTGTTGGTGGATAGGAGGTCTCATCACGCGTCAACTTATCATGACCATGAACATGTAGCGGTATGACACTACCACCTAAATGATCACCAAGCCGGGGAAGTGGCTCTTGGTTGCATGACCAAGAGAAAGGGGGTCTCATCATAAGACGACCTTCTCATTTATGTGAAATGTTTGTGGGTGACACTGCCACTAGCTGGTCACCAAGTCATGGCGGTGTCCATCAAGTCTTTATTTGTAGCATGAAGAAAGAAAGATAAAAGAAGAAAGCAAAGATAAAAATAAATGGCAATCAATGGGCCTAGAAACATTTGCATCCATGACAAGGTGAAACTCACCCTCAACAAATGCACCCTTAGGTAAGTGTTAAATTTCCCTGATATCGCATGCACCCCATGCCCAAAGTTTTTCCCCTCACCACCTCATGCATTTGCATGATTTGGATCAAGATCCACTGGGGAAATAACCTTGACTTAAGGGAAACTAACCCAATAGGACACCTTGAGACCATTTCAAACCCTAGACTTGTCAAGTTGCATAACGTTTTGAGCATTTGTTTGGGTTTAAGGGGGTTTAATGCACATGTTGTCCATTTTAATTATTAGAAGTGATTTACTTATTATGATTCTTGTGACTTATGGACCCCTAGAGGGCGTACTTGTTGTCTTTGCAGGACCTTGCCCGATGAATAGGTACATGGAGAGATGACTAGCTCAGACCTTCATGAGGGCTCAAAGCCCATTTGATGGATGTTGAGACCCCATCCAAGGGGAAGGATGAATATGAAGGGGTTTTTCCAAGAAGAAGAAGGATGTTTCCTTTGGAGGTACTTTGGTGGACTTAGACCCAGGTAGTTGTGCCTTTCCCCCCGGAAACCTGGCCTTTGGAGGCATTGGACATCACCCATATAGCCTTGGATGTTTCTACATTCAATGGTTGTCATCTTGGGGGTAATCCTAAGGTTATTGATATATGTGGGAAGGATTTTGGCCTTTGGAGGCCCAACGTTTCACTCCCTAAGCCCAAACATTCCATGAAAGAGGTCCAACATCACCCTATAAGGGAATGATGTCACCCCTAGGAGGGTATTTACATGCAAATTTATTTTATTTTGTCCGGAATTTAATTTTGTAAAACACTAGCCAGGTCGGCCCTGATATTTTGACCTAAAATAATTAAAGGTCAAATTTTGGTATAAATAAACATAAAGTGACATTCATTTTATCATAACTCTCACTTGGGCGAGTGGAGGTCTGAAAGTTTCTCCCTACTAAGGGTTATTAGCAGAAATAAGGGGGGTGCCACTCTTTTAAGGCTTGTTTTTTACACTTGGACATATTTTATGACGTTTTGTGGCAATCTTCAATGGTTTTACATGATTAGTCTTGGTGCAAGTAAGCAGATTTTTTCTTTGTCAATGTAAATGGTTATGGTAATGGTTTTCTTGCTCATACAATATTATTAAATTGCATGTTTTAATTAATGCTTGAAGTAAGAAACTTAAAGTGCTAACTTCTTGCTTTTCATTTGCCTAGCTTTATTGAATTGATCTAGCAACTAGTGAAACCCTAGGGCCCTAAAGTGCTAGCTCTCTAGAGGTTTATATTTAGATATTGTGCAAAGTACTTTTCATCCACAAAAAAATCCAAGAAGAAGGAGTTTCTAGGGCCTAGAAGTGCCTACACCCTAGCTTCCTCACTTCTTTAGGTCAAACCTAGGAGGACTTAAGTTGCTACTCCTCTTAGGTCTTTCTCCCTCGTGTATTATGTGTAAAATCACTTGTTAGCAGCCTTGAAGGAAGCCGCCTACTTGAATCCACTACCCTTAGAAAGGCACTAGTCAAACCTCACTCTTTGACAAGTATCTTCAAACTCAAACTCCAAATTGTTTCCTACTTGATTACCCTACTAACTTTAACTAGTTAACTAACCTAGCTTAGAGATACTAACAATCACTTAATTACTATTGATAATTCATTGTTACAACCATTGTTTGTAGTCTATATCAGCCTACCAACCACCTTAGAATAGCCCATAATTTGTACAAGGCAAGTTACTATCAATATATGCTCAAGCGTTTGTTCAATTGCCTTAGTAGAGTACATTTCTGAAGCTTGTTTACTACTATCATTACTTCTATTTTACTATTGTTACATTTAACTTAGACATCCTGTTTAAAACCAATTGTTGGTTGATATATTTAGAGAACTTGTTATCACATGAAGTTATCATGGGTCAAATTTTCTCCTTAGGTTTTAATTTTTACCCATTAGTCTTTTAAGTTGGTTTTTAATTTTCTCTTTATGATTTTCTTAGGTTAGTTTAAACAAATAAAGGTTTGGGACTTGGTTCACATTTTTATCCACACCTATGGTTTATACCCTAGGTTCATTTTGTGGTTTATATATATGACCCATGACAACTAACAATATCAACCCCATGACTCCACAAACCTGACAAGTCACTCTATCCATTCATATGCTTGAACCTCTCCACTCTTTCCCTTTTACCATTATGGATTCAAATCAAACCTTGTCAAAGTACGCTCCAACTCACTAGTTGTCTTCGTAGCGCATCTTTGCACACTCTCCCTCTTTACCATCATTCGCAATCATGAAGCTGAGGTCATGTCTTTTATTGTTTTCAACACCCTTGTTTTCAAAAGGAATACCGTGATTTGGTCATTTATGAAGTTCTAACTGTTTATGAAATTTGAAATCCCCCTCCTAAGCTCGGTGTTGCAAAAAATACTAGTCCAGATAGCGTTGTAGATTATGCTACAGAACTAACTGTTCGAGGTGAATTGGAGACTGAGGTGGTTGCAAATGATTATAGGCTTGTTGCAGATTAACATTATCAAGCTATGATGTCCGGGTACTTCATGATCCATCTTAGCTCTGTTGAAGATCATTAAGGTTTTTTTTTTTGCAAACTACAGTTTCTCCCATCTACCAACTCATTTACCTCTGTTGCCATGGATTTCTGAGCCATCTACATACTAAAATTTTCCTCCATTGAAATTGAGTCAATTTGCTTCAGATCTTTGAATGCCCATTTATCCTCTTGGCTCATGTTGTCAACACTGCGCTACAAAATCTGCTGCCAAAACTGCGCTACGGATCCCTTGTTCCAACGTTTCCAATTTCTGTGTAAAACCAGTGCCACCTTCTAGGCTCACAGTTCCATCATTTGCTCTCTTCATCCACTATGTTATCCTATATTTTCATCTCAAAGTCCATTTGTAGTGAACATTTAGGAGCCTTTTCCTTAGAACGAGGATAACCTTGTATGGTGTCTTGATGTTAGCCTAAAACTTGAACAAGCGCAGTCCCCATGCATATCATTTTTCAGAGGATCTTTTTCCCTTATTTTCAGTCATCAAACCAGTCTCCTATTAGTCCAAAGGTGAATTGGAGGAAATCCCCGAAAGACCAGATAAGGATCACCTTTTAAAACTTAAAGACTTTTGTCTTTGTTTGGTTTCCTTACCTCTCATAGCATTACTATTTTTGACCTCCTGGTTCTATCCATGGATACACCTCAATAAAAGAAATATCACAACGGTGGGAGTGTGGTAAGGATTGAGCCTTCTGACATGAACTTATTTTATGATGAGCCTATGATCAAGGAGGTTTTCCAAAGGGTTGGTTTCCTATCTTTCTGTCAAAACATGCAGAGGGAACACCCTGAAGTAGCAAGGAAGTTTGATTTAAACTTTGATGGAACTGAGACCAAGGTAGGAACCCTTGAGTTGGAGGTATCTGAGGCCACTATTGCGGCGACCATTGAGATACCCAACATTGGTAAGAGGTAGTTCAAATCTATGATTCTCAATGTAGCCTTTTCTAAGGATTTCCTCAAGCCATATTATCATAAACACAATTTGTCCAAGGGATTGCCTAGGAGCCATTTGTTTGAGGGTTTTGAAAAAATGATGAAAGTTATCTAGAGGTACTTTACATGTGAGGGAAGATTCAACATGATATACTGATATTACATTAGTCTCTTGCTACACTTCACTTGTAAGGATATGATGATTATCCCTTTCTATCCATTTAGAAGTATGGGAAAAATGGCTGATATGGTCCAAGCCAAGCCCAAGGCTGTGGACACTAGTGTTTTCCACTCTGGGTTGATCAGGATGCTTTTGATGGAAGAATTGAAGAAAATGAACCTTACTTGGGAACAATTCATTGTCTCTACAAACTTGCAGCTAGATGTAGCCTCCACCCCTCAATCCAAGGTGCAAATCCCTTTGCCATATAGTAGTGTTTCCCAAGCAGAATCAAGAAAAAATAGAAAGAGAAAACCTATTTCCCAAGACAAAGAAGTTCCTAATGAAATTGAAGAAGAACAGAGGGAATTTCATCACTTCCCACAAAGAGAATTCTCACCTTCGCTTGCACCTGAACTAGAGGAAGTTCCTTCATCAACCAAAACCACAACCAAAAAGGGGAGAAAATTGCATTTTCCTTCAACTACCACAACAACTAAGACCAGAGTTAGGAGGCCTCTCACCAGATCATCAACCCACAAGGAAGATGTTGAAACATAAGTCATACCCAAGGCTTCAGTCCCAAAGAAATTTAAAGGTAAAATTGACACTGTTGGGAAGCCTATTGAGGTCATGATTAAAGCTTCTGTTCAAAATAAAGACAAAGGTAAGGGCGAAGCCAGTAAGAAACCTGTTGAAGTCATAAACATCAACACTCCCCCTGATAATCCCACCTTCAAGATATTGATTAGAAAACTTAGGGATGCAAGGAAGGAAGTTTCCTTTTTGAAGGGAGAAAGATTGACTAAGAGGAGAAATATGAAGGAGCTCATGGACATGTATAATGAAACCTTTGATCATTCTAGGTTTACAGCAAGAAGATTCTTTCCTCTCCATAGGCAACTTAAGACTCTGTACAGGAAAAATAGAAGCATACAGTCCCAAAACAAAAATCTCAAAGAATAATTGTAGCCTTTCAAGGATGATCTAGCCCAGAGGAACTTAAATGTTCTAGCATAAGTTGTAATAGAGAGAAATGCCCCTGCAGTAGAGAGAAGTGCCCCTGCAAAAGAAAGAGATGCTGCTGTGATAGAGGGAAGTTATCCTGCGACAAGGATGAGTGTCAGATTGAGAAGGTAAATGGAGAGGATGACATATCCATTTTTTATGGCGATTACTTTTTGCAAGATTGAAGTGTTAAGCGAAGTATTATATTTTCACCTACTAGAGGCATTTATAGGCTCGCAATCCATCTACTAAGACTTTTTGGGTTTTTGAGGATTCTTTGCATGACATAGAAAAAATACAGATATTTCATAGTGCTTGTCACTATAGAATCGTCCACAAAGACTATTTTGTAGTTGCGCTACCGAAGGCACTATAGAATCACCTAGCCAGACACAGAGTGGCAGTTCACTACTAAATCTGTAGAACAATTTTACAAATGGGCGCTACGGAATCTGTAGAACAATTTTACAACTGGGCGTTACAGAATATACAGAACAATTTTACAAATGGGCACTACAGAATCATATGCAGAACAATTTTATTATAGGAAAACGCTACAAAATCTGCTACCAATTGCGCTACAAAAAGATGCTACGAACTGGCTGTTACAGTCAATAGTTTGAGTTCGTTGATTCTTCTTGCCCTTAATGACTTGGAGGGAACCAATGATCAACAATGGCAGATGGAGCTCAACACAAGGCTTGGAGGACACATGGCACTGGAGAATATGTGCCCAAACAACATCAAAGCATGTCATTCATATCTTGTTAGAGTTGTTGCCAACAGGCTCCTTGATTGTAGCAGTTTGTTAGATCCACTTGTACATATGTTAAACTAGTAGATTTTTGTGGAGAATCCTAGGATAGGAATGCCAGCTCGCATGTCAAGTTGTTATCTATTGTTTTGATTATAAATACTTGAGAAGAATGTTATGTAGGGTTAAAATGGTTGAACAAAGATCCATGGTTGAACAAAGATCCCTATTTTGTAATATTTTGAAAAAAAACAGAGATGTACTCTAATTTATGTATACGATCTGAGATATTTTGATTAATGGAAGTCAACCTCTTTTCATCATCGTATTTCTTCTTACTCTGAATGCTCATTATTGGATGATCCTTATGAGATGTTGTGGTTGTTTTATAATGAATGTTTGATTATAATGTTGTTGTAAATGTTATTCAGTGTTTTAAATTTAGTTCAAGAAGCTCTTGTGACTGAGCTTTTCTTCACCTAGTTGCTAGAAGGCATGATGCTTATAGCAGACCTATCCACCTTCCTCACCAAGTCTTCCTTCTACTCACTTTTATCCTTAAATCACTGACCAAAGTTAGTTAAAACCTCATTTTCTTATCATACTATCCTAGACTTTCTGTGTTAAAACATTGCTATGCTAAGTTTTGTCCATTTGACCTTATATCATTAATCCACATTCACAAACCTATTTGATGGGTGATGGGCTTATCCTTGTTAGAAAAACAGGACCGCGGAGAAATAAAATAAAACAAATGCAGAAATAAAACACAGAAGACACACAATACAAGAGAGACACAGATATACGTGGTTCACTCAGTGTGGGCTACGTCCACCAGAGAAATTGCCAGGTCCTTCCTTTGTTATTATCCAGCAAATGAAGGGATACAACCTACAGCAAAACCCACTGTAACTTCCTCTTCTTTCTCTCACAGTCTCCTCTCTCAGAATACAATATTCACTCTCATACATAGTCGCAATACATTTCCCTCATAAAAGAGGGTTGCCTTCTAGGGCAAAAAACCCTAACATAATCTCCACCGTTAGATCTGCGACCTTATAATGAATGGTCCAGATTTACAATGAAATTACAATATACTTTTATAAGGCAA
>SNQJ01S0124232.1:3081-26625 GCA_010110895.2 Picea sitchensis | reverse complement strand
TCTAGGGAAAAAAACCCTAACATAATCTCTACCGTTAGATCTGCGACCTTATAATGAACGGTCCAGATTTACAATGAAATTACAATATACTTTTATAAGGCAATTTTTGCTTCGGGGGCTTCGCCCCCGAACCCTCGCTGGGGGCCCACTTGCCCCCGGACCCCGCAGAGGGGGTACCCCCCCTCTATACTCCCCCGCGTGGAAGAGTGTACATACTTTTGGGGTGTAAATACTTCATGGGGTATAAACACGACTGAAAGCAAGGACCTCTGCATCAGGAAGATAATTAGGCTCCACAACCAACAATCCTCTTGCAATCTGAGGGTGACTCTCGGTGCTAACATAACTCACATAAGACAACCTATTATGATTGATGCTTTAAATGCTTGTTCACATTGTCTGCACAAGTGTGTTCTTGCTGATACAAATTGTACCTGTTATCATTTACTTATCACTATCATCTACTCGTCATTTGGCTTTGGAAACTTTGGGAGGCCATAACTTTTGATCCAGAACTCAGATTTAAGTATGGTTAAAGCTGTTGGAAAGCTATCGACTAACAAAATCCAACTATGAAGCTTGGTTAGAGTAAATAATAGAAGAAAAGAGAGGGAAATATTAATAAAGAAAGGGAAGGATAAAAGGGAAAGACGATCAAATGCTTCCTCCACATACATCTCAAGGTTGAAGAAATCATGAAGAAATGATATCATGATAACCTATTCACACAACCATAGAAGAATACAAAATGAGTTATGTGATTAAGAGGACATTTTCTAACATTATATTTCCTTGCCTTTAAGAAAACTCATGAATATGTCTAGATTTTGAAGAACATGAAGATGAGAGGTTTATCGAAGGAAATCATCTATGATATGGTTTAAATAACTATCATGATAACTGGATGTATCTAATCTCCAACACACAAATCTAATAAAATAATAAACCTAAGAACTAATTGTAAAATAACAAAATGTAAAACTATAAATAATACATTATATAAAAGAATTAGGGTTCCCAACCGACATTGCATCTCTCCTCCATCCATTTAGAATTTATAGGAAGTGTTCCTCTTAATCACAACCTAGGATTCTTGTCTTGAAGATGGATCTTGATATGGATCCGAAATGTCGACAATCCATCAACGAAACTGTGGTTTTTCCGAACTTAACTGAAAACCCTCACCACAAAAATCTTATTGAACACATAGAAATGATTAGTGACATTATGAATCAAGTTAAGAGTTGTCCAATATATGAGAGTAGAAATATGAAGATGTTAAACACCATATGCTAGCAAGCTTAGAATAAGTCATCTAGGGAAATGATTAATAACCTACATCAAACTCATTCAATACATGTACTAGATCATCAAACCCTACATCCATATAAAATCATTAAAGACTTGGAAAATTGTAGAAGGTAGGAAGACAATGTGTCAACCACTCATATGAATCTCAATGAAAAATTATAGGTGAAATAAGAATCATGAAGACGTTTAAAACCATAAGATCAAAAGAGATAATAAACCTCCATCAAAGCAATCATCAGTCAAAACCAAATCCCAACTTCCTCAAAGTAGGAAAAGAAATAACATTAGGCTCAGGCAGTAGAGGATTAGGCAATATGATTGAAATTATAGTAGGGGTCCCTTTGCTTTACCTTGTAAACAAAAAGTAAAGGGGGATTTGTGATGCAGCACCCCCTGCCTCAGTAGGTTCTGCGCGACCTCTTGGTCTTAGGATCATTCTGATTTCTCCTCGAGCCGAAGCGACTCCTTTAGTTCCCTGTTGGAACCTTCAACGAATCAGATCCACAGGTCCTTTATGAAACTCCACCTACACAAGCAATGTACCAGGCATGAGATTTCACCTCCACGTGGCCACCAACAATGACCTTCCACACGGTCTCCTAGATATAACCGTGACCCTTTGCCAAAAAAGGATTTTAGGGTTTTGCAATTTCACGAACCCAGATGTCGAGAGTTCTAGCTCTCCAATCTCTCGAATACCGAAATGCCAAAATACCAAAATCCCAGTCTTTCTAACTGTGTCCTTTGTGATCACAGTCCTTCTTTCGAAACTTCGGGGTTTCCAACATTGAAATGCTCTGATACCTTGTCTTTAGGATTCCCGAAATGTCGAACCTTGGTATGTCAAAATATGAAATCTTGAGACCGCAGCCCCACTCAACAATACGTCGTGTTTCGTGACTTCAGGAGTTTCACCGTCAAATTGCCCGACTCTTTGTCCTCGGGACTTTCGAAATCCTGAACCCCGGTATGCCGAAATCTGATCCTGTTTCGTGACCCGACAATACTCTTCTTGTGCTTTCAAGAATTGACGTTTTAGAACTTCGTGAATCCCGGTTCAACAATTCCTTGTCCTCTTGTACTTCCGGTATCCAAAATACTGAAGTATCGAAATCCTGAAACTTCGGTCCTCCTTCTCCTGAGCAAGATCAATGGCTGTGAGCCTCCTTGATCCAACGACTTAGATCCTTTCAGAATCTCATGGGTCAAGAGTTCCGAACTCTCACCCCTGCATCTTCCCGTAGCCGAAATACCAAAATGGCCTTTCGGGGATTTCCCCGAAATCTCAACTATATGCACTTTTTCGGGACTTCGGGATTCACGATTTCGCGAATCCTCTGCGAAAAATGGTTGCTCCTTTGAACTCCCAGTATCCGAAACCCCGATATTCCGAAATGCCGAAGTTTCTGCTCCAAAGCAAGTCACATTTCGCGACTTTGGGGTTTTCACCGTGAAGTGCCCCGGTCTCTTGTCATCGGGATTCCCGAAATGCCAAACCCTGAAATTTCAAAATCTGACGGCTCTGCTCCTTTTCATACGAGGATTAAACCTCATGCAACTCCTCCTGGATCCGATGGATATCGGTCCGTGCACCCAGATCTAACAACAACTGTAACTCCTTTCTAAGCATGTGTTTTCTTCCTTCTCCTGGGAAGATTTTCTGAAATCTCAAAGGCATCAACCTTTTGCTTCCTCTACGAGCCTAATGGGTTTGGACCTCGCTTGCTTTCTGAAAATGTTATCCCTCATAAGATTTATCAAACTCTGAACCATCCAAAGGGTTTCTCTACCTCTGTGCTCCTTGCAGTTGTTGCTCTGTGAGCAAAGGCACTCTTCCTCATGAGCTTTGTCCTCCTTGAATCCTTAAAGGATTCTTTGACCTTTGCACTCCTTGTAGGGTCCCTGCACACACGAAGGTGCTATCCATCCTGAGCTTCTCTGTTGCTTAGACCTCTAAGGGAATTAACCCTTTTCTCTCCCTCAAATGGATATTTGGTGCCCTCTTAGCAACCACTTACTCAAGTAACTCCTTACTGAGCCTGCAGGGTGTTCAGTAACCCTATGAAGGTCCTCCTATGACACTTCTCATGTTCCAAAACTCAAAAGAGTTCTTCCTGTGCACTCCTTGCACTGGCTCGATGCCCTTCTGGCAGAGCTTCTATAGAACCTTAGACGTTTTGTCTTCTCACTGAACTCAAAATAGAGTTCTCCTCCTCAATGAAACTCGTGCATATGCTCAATGGACACCTGGAAGAACTCTCACAGAATCCTCAGTGATTATGGTTTCCCTTTGAATTCATAGTAGAGTTCTCTTATGCACTATCTACACCTACTCAATGCCCTCCTAGCAGAGCTCTATAGAATCATCGGTGATTATATCTCCTTCTCCTGTGCACTATATGCACCTGCTCAATGCCCTCCTCGCAGAGCTCTCACAGAATCCCTCAGTGATTTTGTCTTCTGCTGTGTCCTCCTCTGCACAGTCCCTCCTCCAAGGTGTTCAGTAACCTTAAGGATTCTCCTTGAGTCAGTGACTTCAGCTAGTGCACCCTCCTGGCACGTCCTTGTCTGAATTCGTAGAATTCAGAAGTGGATCTATCCACTGGTTCTCAGAACCCGCAACGTTTTGTCACACCCTCTTGGCATGAAGCCTCAAAGAACCCCAAACCTGAAATCAAAGAACCCATAGATAGCAGAACCTATCTATCCCTGCAAATGTATACCTAACCATACATCTACAATGTATAAATACACACACATGAAGACATTTATCATACATAAAATAACATGCAGGAAAAACTACTCTTTATATTAATATGAAATGCCTCCTTTACAAGGTGTTCTTGAGCTCAGACTTTGACAGAGTCTCGACTCCTTCTCTCCTCTTCTCTACTCTCACAAATCTCTCCTATCTCTCGACTCTACTTACTCAACTACTTCTAACTCTCTTACATACAAAGGATCTTTTACATGAGGGGGCTCTTCGAGCTCTTCCCTCCATCCTCACCAACCCTATTCAATTACATCAACTTTACATTGAATGGGCTGTCTAGTCCAGATCGGAGCTAGATCCAAACTTACAACCATTAAAGGCCTTATTTAACTATAGCCTGCTCAAAGGCACGACTTTGGCTCTACCAGCCTTACAAACATTTAATACAAATTTCAAATTCAAAATTTGAAACGAGAGGGCTGCGCCTCTCCTTCTTCATTGAATGCGTGTTGTGTTGGCTGGCTGGTGCATGGCTAGCTTAGAGTGATGCTCCTGCATCATACTCCTCTGCTGTGAAAAATTCATGAGCTCCTTCTCATGAGCTTCCCAACATCGTTGTTGAAATCCACCTAGATCCCAAACAACTCTTTGGAGTTGTTCATCTGCTCCACTTCTCTGCTACTGCTGTTGTTCTGCTGCTATGGTAGACCCTCTTTTTATCAGCCTTTCTCTACTGGCAGTCTCTTGTGTTGACTTCAACATCAACCTCCTTACCTGCTCTATCTCCTCATCCAGCTGCTCCAGTGGCTGGCTCTGTGTATGCAGTCTCCTCGGCTGCATTTCTTCTCTGCAAATGGGCAGATCATCATGATCTCCCATGTCATCTTGTTCATCCTTTTTGGCACCAAGTGTCCACTTTGTTGTAAAGTTCAGCTTCGCAGTCCTATCATTGAGCTGTTGCTCAGCTTTTTCCTATGACAGCTCTACTGCTGCTGTATCTATTTGTGTTGGCTCAAGTCCAACCTCTCCCAGTTGCTCCTTGGGCTAGTATGCTCCTCCTGCATCTGCTTCCAACTTCATTTGTTGGATGTGCATTCTTTGCACTATCAACCTTCTCTCCAGGGCTTCAATCTGCTCACACAGATCAACAAAGCTCATGCTGGTTGCTTCTTCTTCTTCTACTGCTACAAGATCCAATGCTGCAGTCATCTCTGTTTCAGCTTCCTAGCTGAAAAATTTGAGCCATTCCTCCGAATACTCATTTCCTTCTTCTGCTTGGGCAACTTTTGATATCTGCTCCAACTCTTCCTCTTCTTTGATAGTCTCTGCTAGTTGTCTTTCTGTTGCTACTACATCGGTAATACAAACTCTCGCTTCAACTGAGCTACCTGTCAGGAATATTTGAATTCCTCCAATGATCAGAATGTCCTTCTAATCCTTCTCCTCTATCAGCTGTCCTTGCTGATATCAACTCAACTCTAAGCTCATCTGCTCTCCCTTGCCCTCCTGGCAATATGGGATTTCTCGGTTGCCCCCTTGGAAGTCTATGAGATCCTGCAGTGGTCTCACCTCATTGCCCTCTTGGCAACATGAAATTTCCCTGTTGTCCTCTTGACAGTCTATGAGATCCTGTAGCGATCTCATTTTATTGCCCTCCTAGCAATTGGAAAATTCAGTTTTTCCATCTTGGCAGTCTCTGAGATCTTCCAGTGATCTTAGTTCATCTTTTGCGTCATTGAGATTCCTCCCAGCTTCTGTCTCACATACATGAACCACTTTCTCCTCTGGTTCATTGAGGTCTCCAGCACGCCTCAACCACCCTTTCAACAGTCTCCACTGTCTTCTGGCCAACAATTTCTAAATTGGCCATTTTACCTTCATCCTCATGGGCCATTCATACACCCAATGTGATCTTACATCCTGCTGCATCTACAGTGCAAGTTCCTCCATCCTCGCTTTGATCTCGACGAGCTCTTTATCCATCTCAGCTTTGCTTGGCTGCTGATGGATATTCTTTCCATCGTGTCAATGGCCTTCAGTAGCCATATTTTTGCCTTTAATTTTCCCTCCTGGAAAATCTACTTCTGTCACTCTACAACCCTGAGTGCTTCCAACATCCCCTACAATCCTCCCGACTGTCTTCTTGACTATTGCGTACCTGCGAGTAATCACCACAGAGTTCCAATGCTCTGTCTCCTTCTTCTTCTCTTCTGCAAGCTGCCTCTGTTGCCTATAGAAGTTAAATCCTGATCTGATACCACACTTGATGCACCCCCTGCCTCAATAGGTTCTGCATGACCTCCCGGTCTTAGGATCGTTCTGATTTCTCCTCGAGCCGAAGTGGCTCCTTTAGTTCCCTGCTGGAACCTTCAATGAATTAGATCCACAGGTCCTTTACGAAACTCCACCTACAAAAGCAATGTACCAGGCATGAGCTTTCACCTCCACGTGGCCACCAACAATGACCTTCCACACGGCCTCCCAGATATAACCACGACCCTTTGCCGAAAAAGGATTTTCGGGTTTCGTGAACCTAGATGTCGAGAGTTCTAGCTCTTCGATCTCCCAAATACCGAAATGATGAAATACTAAAATCCTGGTCTTTCTAATTGTGTCCTCCGTGATCACAGTCCTTCTTTCGGAACTTCGGGGTTTCCAACACAGAAATGCTCTGATACCTTGTCTTCAGGATTCCCGAAATGCCGAACGCTGGTATGCCGAAATATGAAATCTTGAGATCCCAGCCCCACTCAACAATACGTCGCGTTTAACGACTTCGGGAGTTTCACCGTCAAATTGCCCGACTCTTTGTCCTCGGGACTTCCGAAATACTGAACCCCGGTATGCCGAAATCTGATCCTGTTTCGTGACCCGACAATACTCCTCTTATGCTTTTAGGAATTCGTGTTTCAAAATTTTGCGAATCCTGGCACAACAATTCCTTGTCCTCTCATACTTCCGGTATCCGAAATACCGAAGTACCGAAATCCCGAAACTCCATTCCTCCTCCTGAGCAAGATCAACGATTGTGAGCGTCCCTGATCCAATGGATCAGATCCTTTCAAGATCTCGTAGGTCAAGAGTTCTGAACTCTCACCCTTGCATCTTCCCGTAGCCAAAATATCGAAATGGCCTTTTGGGGGTTTCCCCAAAATCTCAACTGTATGCACTTTTTTGGGACTTTAGGATTCGTGATTTCGTGAATCCTCCATGACAAATGGTTTCTCCTTCGACCTCCTGGTATCTGAAACCCCGATATGCCGAAATGCTGAAGTTTCTTCTCCAAGGCAAGTCACGTTTCGCGACTTCAGGGTTTTCACCGTGAAGTGCCCCGGTCTCTTGTCATCGGGATTCCCAAAATGATGAACCCTGAAATGCCGAAATCTGATGGGTCCACTCCTTTGCATATGAGGATTAAACCTCGTGTAGCTCCTCCTAGATCCGATGGCTGTCGGTCTATGCGCCTAGATCTAACGACAGTTGTAGCTCCTTTCTGAGCATGCGTTTTCTTCCTTCTCTTGGGAAGATTTTCTGAAATCTCAAAGGCCTCAACCTTTGCTTCCTCTGCGAGCCTGATGGGTTTGGACCTCGCTTTCTTTCTGAAAATTCTATCCCTCCCAATCTTTATCAAACTCTGAACCCTCCAAAGGGTTTCTCTACCTCTGCGCTCCTTGCAGCTATTGCTCTGTGCGCAAAGGTACTCTTCCTCCTGAGCTTTGTCCTCCTTGAATCCTTAAAGGATTCTTCGACCTCTGCACTCCTTGTAGGGTCCCTGCACACACGAAGGTGCTATCCATCCTGAGATTCTCTGTTGCTCAGACCTCTAAGGGAATTAACCCTTTTCTCTCCCTCAAATGGAGATTTGGTTCCCTCTTAGCAACCACTTACTCAAGCAACTTCTTGTTGAGCCTGCAGGGTGTTCAGTAACCCTGTGAAGGTCCTCCTATCACACTTCTCCTATTCCAGAACTCAAAAGAGTTCTTCCTATGCACTCCTTGCACTGGCTCGATGCCCTCCTGACAAAGCTTCTATAGAACCTCAGACGTTCTGTCTTGTCACTGAAATCGAAATAAAGTTCTCCTCCTCAATGCAACCCGTGCATCTACTCAATGCCCACCTGGCAAAACTCTCATAGAATCCTTAGTGATTTTGGTTTCCCTTTGAATTCACAGTAGAGTTCTCCTGTGCACTATCTGCACCTACTCAATGCCCTCCTGGCAGAGCTCTATAGAATCCTCAGTGATTCTATCTCCTTCTCTTTTGCACTATATGCACTTGCTCAATGCCCTCCTCGCAGAGTTCTCACATAATCCCTCAGTGATTATGTCTTCTGTTGTGTCCTCCTCTGCACAGTCCCTCCTCCAAGGTGTTCAACAACCTTGAGGATTCTCCTTGAGTAAGTGACTTCAGCTGGTGCACCCTCCTGGCATGTCCTTGTTTGAATCTGCAAAATTCAGAAGTGCATCTATGCACTGGTTCTTAGAACCCGCAACGTTCTATCACACCCTCTTGGCATGAAGCCTCAAAGAACCCCAAACTTGAAATCAAAGAACCCACAGATAACAAAACCTATATGTCCCTGTAAATGCATACCTAACCATACATCTACAACATATAAATACACACACATGAAGACATTCATCATACACAGAATAACATGCAGGAAAGACTTCTCTTTATATTAATATGAAATGCCTCCTTTACAAGGTGTTCTTGAGCTCAGACTTTGACAGAGTCTCGGCTCCTTCTATCCTCTTCTCTACTCTCGCAAAGATCTCCTATCTCTTGACTCTACTTACTCAACTACTTCTAACTCTCCTACATACAAAGGATCTTTTACATGAGGGGGCTCTTTGAGCTCTTCCCTCCATCCTCACCAGCCCTATTCAATTACATCAACTTTACATTGAATGGGTTGTCTAGTCCAGATTGGAGCTAGATCCAGCCTTACAACCATTAAAGGCCTTCTTTAACTATAGCTTGCTCAAAGGCATGGCTTTGGCTCTACCAACCTTACAAACATTTAATACGAATTTCAAATTCAAAATTTGAAACAAGAGGGTTGCGCCTCTCCTTCTTCATTGAATGCGCGTTGTGCTGGCTAGATGGTTGGCTGGTGCATGGCTGGCTTGGAGCGATTCTCCTGCATCAATTTGTTGCAGCCACCACATGATTGTGGCGAGCCCAAAAAATGTTATTTAGGGCCTCAAAATGACCTCAAAAGTTTAGGACCTAAAAATCTAGAAAAAAACTACCAAGATGAAAAATTGTATGTGAGCTAGTTGGAGGAGGTAGGTGGCCACTGATATCCACCTAGATCAATCCTTCTCTATTAGTAAGTAATGGTATCCATTGCATTGAGTTCACCCATCAGATGAGGAAGTTTCTGTTGAATTTTTCCCCAGGTGAGCCTCTTGCCTTGGTGTAGGAGCTACCCCGATTTGACAACACAATAAAGTTGAAGCTTTTGTTGGCAAGTTCCATTGACATGTGTGTCCACGATTTGATCAGTGAATCCATCTTCTATGTAGTCAGGGTTGAGATCTATCGGTGTCAATTGTTTCGCTATCTCTGAGGTGTCCAATAATGGTGGAAAGTATGGCCGAAGGAGGTCCACATTAACCATTGGGTGCAAGCCAAGGAAGGGGGAATGTTGAGATCAAAAAAATTATCACCCGCAACCTTGGTGATGGTTTAAAATCCATAGCAGAGTGGATGAATCTTCTGATGGGGACCTTCAAGGAATTCTTTCTACAAGTGCAACCAAAATTTATCTCCCACCTGAAACTTGTGTGAAACCCGATGTTGATCATGGTGTTGCTTGTACTTGGCATTAAACTTATGCAAAATATCCTGAACCTATTGGCGGATGTGCTGGATGCATTCAATGAACCAGGCGGATTTGTCGGATTTGGTTTGAGCATGGGACGATTCAACCTATGTGGATGCAAGGGGTAGTGAAACATCCATGGGACCCAATGGTTGAAATCCCAACCCCACCTGAAAGGGGTTGTGGTCGGTTGAGCTATGTATGGCTCTGATGTAATAGTGTTGAACATAAGGAAGACTCTCATCCCATGTGTGAAGATTCTTGGAATTATACATGCGCAAGATATTCATGATCATATTGTTGACGACCTTGGTTTAGCCATCCGTTTGGGGGTGGAAGGCAGTGGATTTGGTGAGCTTGGTGTCCAACTGTGACCAGAGGCTTGACTAGAATGTGTTGAGGAACCCACTATCTAGATCTGAGAAGATGGTTTTTGGTATCCCAAAATGTACTCACACTCGTTCGGAAAAGAGATTGTTAGTGGCCTCTGCTGTGATGCTCTTCTTATAGGTGGCCATAATCACCATCTTGGAAAATCGATCAACAACCACAAAAACACACTCATTTCCCTGCTTGGTTGAAGGAAGGCCCAGCATGTATTCCATCGATATGGATTCCTAGGGCCTTTCGAGAGTAGGCAAAGGGGTGTACATGCCTTGTTTCTTAATGGTTGGTTTGGTAATGGCACATGTTGTGTAAGACTTGATATACTTGTTGACATCCTCTCGAAGTTTCAACCAATATAAATGTTGTTGCAACACTGCCACTGTCTTTTCTATGCCAAAGTGTCCTACCACCCGACTGTAGTGAGCTTCCCAAATCAAGTTCCCTTGCTCGCTTGATGGCATGCAGAGATGACCCAGATGGAACAAAAACCCATCCTGAAGATGGAAATCAATGACAGTTGTGTTTGTGCCTAGCATATAGTAGGTAGTGGAAAAGTCAGGATCTCTCACATAGAGTTTGGGCCATTCAACGGTCTCATGTTTGCAAGAGTGTAACACCATAGTCAGTGCTGCAACTAGAGGTTGACTGAGGCAGTCAACAACACGCTTGGTGCTCCCTGTCTTATACTTGATGTTGAGATGTAACTGCTGCAAGTATGTGGACCACTTCTGATGGCGATCATTCTGCAATTTTCCTTGTGTCTGTATGAACTGTAGAGGCTTATGATCAATGTGGATGATTATCTCCTTCCCAAGAATATAATGTCTCCACTAGGGGAAGGCTTGTACAATGGAGTACATTTCTTTTTCATAAGTGGGGTACTTACAAACGATATCTGATAGTGTCTCACTATGATAGGCCATGAGATGTATGTGTTGAGTGAGAACTGCACCCACAACATATTCTGAAGAATCTGTCTCAATATCAAAAGGTTGTTACATGTTAGGTAATGAAAACACCAGGGTTGAGCACAAGCACTGCTTCAAATCATCAAACGATTTCTATTGCGATTGGCCCCACACGAACTTTGCCTTGCCACCACCTCTAGTCACTTGGAAAAGGGCCCATGCAATGTGGGAGAATCCCAACATGAACTTGTGATAGAAATTGGCAAGGCCCAAGAAGCGACGAAGCTCAATGAGTGCGGTCGGGGTTGGCCAATCATGAATGAACTGGATCTTGGCTGGATTGAAATTCACCCCATGCTCATCAACAATGTAGCCTAGGTACTGGACCTTGTTCATTCCAAAGGATCATTTTTCCAAATCTGCATATAGCTTGTGTTGTCATAGAGTGTGAAAAACCTACTGAATATGCTGCAAGTGTTCCACCCAACTCTTGCTGAAGATGAGGATGTTATCCAAATACATCACCATAAAAGAATTGGTGAAAGGCTGGAAGATATCGTCCATCATCCTCATGAAATTTGTTGGGGCATTCGTCAAGCCAAAGGGCATGACCAACCATTCAAAAAAACCTTCTTTAGACTTGAAAGCAATCTTCCATACATCAGTATGCTCTATTGGGACTTGGTGGTAGCCAGACTTGAGATCAATCTTATTGAAGTATTTGGACCCCTTGAGCTAGTTAAGGAGATTGTCAATTCAGGGAATTGGGTACCGATTCCTGACTGTGATATTATTTAGGGCCCGATAAACAATACAAAGTCACCAAGTCTTGTATTTATTTAGTCTGTGATATTATTTAGGGCCCGATAAACAATACAAAGTCACCAAGTCTTGTATTTATTTTTCACAAGCACGATTGGGCTTCCACAAGGTGATGAGCTTGGTCGAATGTGCCCCCTTTTGAGCAGCTCTTGGATATCGCATGATTGATTTCCTTATTTTTTGACAGAGAGCAATGATAGATTGACCCATTGGGTAGCGGTGCGTCGGGGGTCAGATCAATTGAATGCTTGACCTGACAGTGCAGAGGTACCCCAGTGGGCCAGGAAAATATTTCTTTGTATTCTTCCACGACCTTATCCACTTGCTTTTGATGCATGGAGAGACCTGTCGTGGAGGGCATGGATGTGGCTACAACATTCCACTCACTTTGAGCACGGATCATGAAGAAGACAAACTTCCTGGTTTGAGAGATGACCTTCCTGCATTTCTTGGCAGAGATCAAGGAAATGGTAGTAGGTGGGACTACCTCAAGTATCCTGTACAATGTCGTGTCCAAAGTAATAATAAAACTATGAGGCCTAGACTCATATACAACATGACATTTCCATAAATAAGGGTGGCCCAAAATAACATCACAAATTTCAAGAGGGACGACATCACACAATACCTCATCTTTGAAGGGATTGATGTCGTAAGGCAGGCAACATTGTTGGTTGATGCAAAGATCGCTCCCTTGGCAGAGCCATCTGATGGTGTACAATTGTGGGTGAAATTTTTTCAGCAGAGCCAACTGCTTGATGACCTCCATTGAGATAAGGTTCTTCTGGATACCGTTGTCAATGGTGAAGTGCAGCGGACTACCCTTCACCTACATCAGTGAATGAAATAGGTGTTCACCTTCTGGTTCATTAGGTTCACGGGGCTGGATCTTGGTGGTAGCAACAATGGCACTGGGTTCTGCATCAATGATCTATCTCCCTTTTTCTTGTTCTAACTCATATTTGGAACCCACATCTGATTCAGAGGCTTTCACCTCGACCACCAATGATTTCTTTGACTAGCATTCAATGGTGTTATGCCAGGGGCTCTTATGGAACTCACACCACTTCCTTGTGTCTTTCTTTGTCTTCCCATTTCCCTTCTTTGTTTTCGACTTAGAATGGTTTTCCTAAGGTTTTCCATCCTTGATATGTCCTTTGTTTTGTGGGTTGGGGCTTCCTTTTCCCTGCTTCTACTGTGAGGGGTTCACAGACCCAAACTGCCATGTCTTTTGTTTAAGCTTATACTCGATTTTGACAACATATCGATAGGCCATGCCTAAAGATGAAATGTCTAGAAACTCCATTTCTGTCTAGATGTATCTATGCATACCACCGCGGTACTTGAGCACCATATGTCTCTCAGAGTCGTTGATACCTAGCATGGTGCACAAGGTATGGAATACATTGGTGAATTTGGGCATTGTTTGGTCCCTTTCCTTTTGCAGTGTGGTCCATCTTGTATATAAGTCATCATAACTTCTAACAAGGTAGTATTGTTCCTTAATAACATCCA
Organism: Picea sitchensis; assembly: GCA_010110895.2. Taxonomy (NCBI): domain Eukaryota; kingdom Viridiplantae; phylum Streptophyta; class Pinopsida; order Pinales; family Pinaceae; genus Picea; species Picea sitchensis. The sequence goes on along the minus strand of SNQJ01S0124232.1, from coordinate 13,139 downwards.
TGAAAGAACCCCAAGTGGGTGCGACTACAAATAATGTAGATTCCTTTGTTTCCTTTTGCTCACAGAAAGTCTCCCACTAATATTTACCATGGGGGACGACCTTAAGGTGTGAAAATGTAATCTTTTCTCTATCAGAAAAATTATGGACAAAAAAATACCCTTGTAGAAGGTTTAACCATTTGTCTACAACATCTGCGTCCATTTGACCTTCAAATATAGGAATATCAAAATTGATATGTACCTTGAAGGGGGCAGTGCCTCCACTCGAGGAACATGCGTCGCCTGTTGGAAGTCGTCGAGGGATTTGCATAAAATTATCCATCATCCCATTCCTTTGTCGCGCGAGGGCTTCCTCGAGCAAAAGTTTACAGGGTTCTTCTGCCCCATCGTCTCTCTTTTCTTCCCCCATGGGAGGTTGTCGAGTTTGATGAGGATGATCTTGCAAAGGCTTAACTAGTTTGAGTCCCAACTACTTATATCATGACTTCGTTGGGGACATGCACATAGAAACAAATGAAGAGCATACCACTATGATACCATTGATCCAGATTTATGAGTGGAACGAAATGAAACACAAATCTATAACATTAAAACCGAGATACAATGAAAAATAACCGAGATATAAGGAAACTTAACTTCTATTCAATAAAAAAACTGTTGAAACTGTAAAATGCAGAATGAAACAATCTTGCTCAAATGTTGGTAGCTAATCTCTGAGAAAAGATGTGGTGGCTATGTGCGTTCACCCGAGCACATTACAATGAGGCCTCCAGGCCTTTTTAGCATCAAGAAGCAATAAGAAAACCCTAGAAATCCAAAAACCTAACCCTAGGAGATGAAGCGCCAAAAGTCATGTGGGCCCCGATGGGGTAAGTTGGTACATCAACTTCCCGATGTCATAACTATTGCATACGATCTCCATTTCAGGTGCACGATAGCTAGTTGGAAAGGTCTATCCAAGGATTACACATTTTTCCTTCACACTCTGATTCTGTCTATAGTGTGACTATGGTGAACCCCCAAAAAAGTTGTTTTGGGCCTCAAAATGACCCTGGACCTTTAGGACCCAAAAAGCTAGAAAAAATTTGCCAAGATGAAAAACTGTATGTGAGCCAGTTGGAAGAGGTGGGTGGCCAAAAATATCCATCTGGATCATTAATTGTGAATAGATCCATAATCTAGAACCTCCCGTGCTCTACTTTGGGGTGGAGAATTTTCGTCCACTTCTGTTGGCACTGCACTATGACCCCCCTATTCTTCTTCTGAATTTTGCAAATTGGGAGACTGTTGAAAATTGGTTGATGGATGCTGACTGAGATTGTTGTGGTATAACCAAGGATCTCAAAAACTGATATTTTTTTCCAGACCATTAATACGCATGGTGGGATTTGTTACTTTTTGCTCCAATTCCACAATTTTTATCGATACCCGTTGAAGGGTTGTGTTGTTGGATTTAGTAATTTCCTTGTGTCAACGAAGGATGCGTTTAATATCACTCCAGGTGGGATCCATTTTAAAACTAAACAAGCATCCAAAATATCCATACCACATTTCACAATTAAACCCACTCCCAAAATTGGTCGAAACAGGGGCAATAAAGCAACTAGTACAGGCTAGCCACAAATAACCTACCAACCCACTTCCTGAATTGAAATAAGTTGGGAGGATATATCATCCAGAATTGCCAAACCCATATATAGACCCATCAACAAAGTTGGAAGATCCAGAGAGAAGAATATAAACTTTGAAATTAGGAACCAGATTGACAGTACCTAGCAAGCATCAAGAATATTCAGATGACATTCAAATTGATCCCATTCACTAATTTGGTTGAACTAGAGACCATAAAACAACCAAGACCACCAAGCCATAGACAATCAACCAACCCACTTCCTGAATTATGAATACATACAAGTATAAAGCATTCCAAATTACCATACCCAAATACAGACCCACTGCCAAAGTTGATATAATCAGAGAGGAAAAGAAAATCTTTCGGGTCAAGGCACAAAATGACAGTAGCCAAAGAGCTGAAATGAAATGAATCGAAAGAGAGAAACCTAGAGACTAAGGGAATGATGGTCAAATGATGATTGGTATCCAATGTTGAACATAGGTTGCCCAAAATCCACACACCCATGCAACAGAGAATCCACGACACACTACGCCCAAATTCATCTCTACAAAATGGAATGTATGTAATGGATGAAGCCATCTCCCAAGGTAACCAACAATTGCATAGGCCAAAATGAATGCTCCCATTAACTTCAAAACCTCACATGTTTGCAAGTTTCTCGATCACATGGCTATACAAGCCATCTCTTTGCCACTTGTCCCTCTAATTAAATGAACACGCCATGGGTATTAAGGTATAGAAAACCTCCCGTTCGATCCATTAATTAAAATTTTTCCTTCTTCTAAGGTGGATCCAACCTTGGCCCATCAATCCACTTCAAAGTTAAGCTCACACTCTTAATGTGGAACACATTATAATCATCAATTAAGAGGAACACATTATAATCCTCAATTTTAATGAGAAGGGACACATAACAAGATATTACATCAATGAAGGCATTATTTCCAGTGCTATTTCATTTGATAATAGCCTTGATCACTAACATAGAATCACCTAGGATTGTTTGTTTCAGAATTCTCACTGCTTTTGCAAATTTGATGCCTTGTGAAAGGCCTCATAATGTTGTTTAAGACATTGCCTAAGTCCCAAGCTTAATGAGAAAAACAAGTTCCTCCAGAATCACAAATTATCCCCCACACTTATCACCCCTAATATATATATAAATTTTAGTATAAATATTTTTAAGTTAGATTTATTAAAAAAATTAAATATATAGAAAAATTTATAATGTTTAAAAACCAATTTTTTTTTTATATTATTTTGATAAATCTATAAATTAAATAACAATGATAAATTTTAATCTTAATATTTTTAATTAAATTTAATAAAACTTAATAAAGTAAACTTTATCTTTATTTTTTACATTTCTACACATTTTTAAATGTTAAATAATTTCATTCCTCAAATACCTTTGATAAATTTGTGTTAGTTGAATTTATGTTAATATAATTAAAAATAATTTTAAAAAATTCCAGTAATAATTTAAAATACATTATAAATATACATATTTTATCTCAACTCTTTATATGCTTAAAAAGGTTTGGATTTCCAAAAATGTGATTTTTTGCGAACTCAATATAATTAAAATACGTTTTAATAAAACAATTTTATATCAATATTAAAAAATTAAATAAATTTTAATATTTTAATATTTTTTAAATTCATATTAGTAAGTTAAATGAAATGCACTTGAACACATATGCATAATATATCAAATATTATTGTTCTTATAATTTTTCTAAGATTCATGTTACCAGTTATAAAACCCTACAATACATAAAACATTATTATAAAAATAATGTAAAATTGTAATTTTATCAACCATGGCTTTGTCAAATTCCATTTATAGATACTGACAAAAAAAATATAATACATTTCAACTACACCACCTCTCTTGTATACATTAATTAAAAAAAAATGTTTGTCCAATTCCATTTATAATTACTAACCAAAAAAATATATATAATGCATTTCAACTACACTTCCCCTCGCTCTTGTATACACTAATTTAAAAAAAAAAAAAATGTAAAATGAAGCCGCACCCATTTTCACCACTGCAATGTCGCAACTCTGCCCTATTTTAAAATCTCCACATTTATGCTTACGGAAAGTGAAAAAGAAACCTCTCGCTCCCTACGTTGTCGTGGGCTTCATTTCTCGACCATCCGGCCACCTCCTACGGAAACTTCATCAGTCAATTGGCGTGCGGAAGCTTTGCAGTGCACCTGCCATGGTCTGTCAGGTCTGTCAACTCTAACGCCCACGGTCCCCAAAACACAATCACTCACTTTTGAATTTTGAATTTTTAATTCCCACTCTCCATGAATATTCCCAAGACCAACTAGACGTGAAAATCATTTCAGTTCTGAATTTTGAAGCACGCGCTAGACCGACTAGAGGTGAAAATCATATCGGTTCAAGACCTGGAAGACGTGAAATTGATTGGCAAGCTGAAATGTTACACAATTGCATACATCAACCCTGAGCACAACGCCTCCACCGCATTGACGAGGACAGGGGAATAAACCAACTGCTGGTTTTGCAGGCGGACGATGAGCTTCTTTGGCAGAACCCTGTTTCGATTAACATGGACATCTATGCCCGTGGGCATATAAGAAGGGAAAAACTGGTAGGTACTTCCCGCATCCTTATTACTTACCAAGTTGATAAGTAGCACATCTCTAGTGGCAGAATGGTAGCACTTTTTCAAATATCTTCTATGTTGGCATTCAACAATCGTTTTGGACTTTAAGAACGCCCATTTGCAAGCAGAAAAGGAACATAACGCCACGAATTTAATTGGTTTTCTTGGCAAAGGAATCAACTCCATCTATGCAGCAGGACACTTACCGCAAGATATACTATGACCTCTACTCTCCTATTACCGTGACATTGGAAACTCAGTCACAACACCACCAAAATGCCATAAATAGTACGGTGCGCACACAAGTCAAATTAAAAGGGTTCACAGATTGATGGCTAATGAGAATCAGGACAAAGTATCCAAGGTGGTAAATAAATGTTCCACAGAACTTGGGCAATATTCAGCAAGCTCAACCGCTGGATGAGAAAGAAAGGACATGTCCGAGTAGGAATTCCTGGATGATTTGATGATGAATGCATGTAATCATGCTCATAATTGCAAATAATCAATAAGGCCAGGAAGATAATACTAATGGAAAGCGGATCGTTGATGTTGAAAATAACGCCAAGATTGTATGCAAAACTGGTTGTTAACAGTGGCTCCACTCTGTTATGGGACATCATATTTATGCTCTTGAAAAACTTGAGTACGTTGTGTATGTTTTCTGTTTTGAGCATTTAACTCTATTTAGTATCTAGGATGATCAGTTCTCCTGCATCTATTGAAACCTGTTCTATAGTTTTGTTTCCCTACAGTAAAATCTGTTCAGAAAGAGCTTCCCACCCAGATTATTGAATTTGAATATGGTTCTAGTTGTCCGTAGGGGCAAAACACTAATGGTATAAGAGGCAATCCTCCAAGGCCTCTGGTGGTTTTATAATTATAGCTTGGTAAAAGTAATATAAATGGTTTTCTTTCATTAAAAATAGTAAATAAGCATTTTTGGTTAGTTGACTGCCCGCAATATCTATTTTCTTTCTTTTTTTAATCAACTGAAATACAGCCTTCCATAAATCTACCAAGAAAACCACCAAGAAAACCACTATCATCTGTGAGCTGACAACAAGATATAAACACATAAATCTCAGATCTTGTTACTAGTAACTCATTCGAAACATTTCCAACCAAACATTGTTTAGTTGAATAAGCACCATTATCTTTCTCATGAAGGTTGCCTATACCATATACTTNATCTGTGAGCTGACAACAAGATATAAACACATAAATCTCAGATCTTGTTACTAGTAACTCATTCGAAACATTTCCAACCAAACATTGTTTAGTTGAATAAGCACCATTATCTTTCTCATGAAGGTTGCCTATACCATATACTTTGAAGATGCCACCGTAGGGCACTGGTGTTGTGATGATGCAGTGAAATTATGAACAAAACCACTAGGTACTTACAGAGTTGATAATATCATTGAAAAAAATGTCTTGGTGTATCTTTTTATTTCATTCCTTAGTTAAATACGATGTTTATATACATCTACGATGGGCATATATGTTCTAAGTTGTATTACCAATGGTTGATAATTATCACATAATAGCTATCCTCATCCTAGTGGCTTAACTAAGACGTTAAGGTTTTTTGGCAATTTTTTTGGTTTGATTTATGGTTGGATCTGCAGATTTGAGTGGCTAAGTTTATATAATCCTAGTGTTCCAAGGGTTTTTCATCACGCTGAATACATTTATGCATTCATAAATACAATTTAAACAACAAAAAATGACCATTTTGTCCAAATTTACATTGCCGGCTAAAAAACCCAAAAAGTAGAATGTTTAGTCAACCTTGTTAAAAACATGTATTTTCTCCTAAAAGGTCACAAGTTCAAATACCTGTAAAGAAGGGGTCTCATACACCAATTTGAATTAGTATAGTCTTTTAGATAAATTCAAATAAATTAATTTGAGAATATAACTCAGGTGATTTTGATTTTGGTGACATTTTTTTTTAAATTTTAAATTTTAAGTTATTTTTAAATTTTAAATTTAAATTCTTCACCTTCAAATTCAGATTCATGGAAATTTTCTATGTTCAATAAAATGTAAATAAACAGGTTCTTTCACAACTGTGCTTTCTTCGTCAAATATGACACTCAAAATCGCACAACTGAGATTCCTTTGAATGTTCATCATAATCAAGTAACACATACTTAACACCTTATATGTGCAAGTGTTTCTCGGTAGGCTTGCCCCCACTCCATGTTTCTTAAGGTGAAATGTTCCACACAACTTTCATTTGATTTAAATTTATCTGATAGACTCTGGAATTGAAACGTTCAACCCAAATACTCCACACAACATTTCAATGGACAACACACCATGTCTGGAATAACACAATTCTTACACTTTGCTATTTCATTTCATTTAGGTGTATAGGCAGTTGTAAGCTCATTGTGAATACCTTGCTTTTTGCAATAGTTCTCCAACTCTTTTGATGCAGATGGAATGGGCAGGCCCAAAATGTTGAACAATAAACACAAAGATCATACATTCATCAATTTCAAATAGAAAATTTCAGAGACAGAGTACCACTTGCTTGAAGTGGTAATAAAAGTCACCATTACATTATACATAACCCTTAGGTCAACACATGCAGTAACCTAGTTACATATTAATAAAATGACACTTGATCCTCAGCTAGGGTAGATTCAAGCCCAACTGCACAACTTTATTAATGGCATGCAGGTCACTCAAATTGGTGTCCAGCGGACTCAAAACACCCTTTGTCATTCAAGGGGATAATTTTAGGCATTACATGAATCTGAGCGTACACACCTAGCTCCTCTTAGTATTTTTCCCTCTGCTACTGTGAGTTGTTCTCTGTTGCTCCTCCTAAGCATTCACAACACCGCCAAAACTCGCTGAAACTATCTGAAAGAAACCCTTTGGAAGAAGTCCTCTCCGCCTCCTCTTTTGAAGCTCTCCCCTGGCATACTCAATTGCTCCTCTTAAAATACCCCTCCACAGTAGCTAAGGGAGCACAAGTTTGTTATCCAATCAATTAATGCTCCTAACAAAACTCAGTGTAAACTTTGAGTTAAAATCGGGAATGGGTACCCCTTTCAAACTGCATGCATCCACATTCAAGCTTCTACAATCTCCAGGAAATGTGGTAGGGTTGATGGATGCTATGCATCATACTCCCTTTGTTGTAAAAATTCTGAACTTCTAGGTTCATAGATATTGCACTCTGGTTTTCTTAGTGTTCTCCACCTATCGAACCATGACTCACTCTCCACATTTTTCCATTCATGCACGTCAAACTTCCACATCCAATCTTTCATTCTCTCAATATATTGTTCATATCCATCAGTGAATCTTGAGCTATCCCAACCCACTTGGTATAATCTTTCAAGTACATGAAGTACCAACACATTTGCCTCTACAATCTTCGCCTCCAAAATTTTGTTCATGTCGGCAACCAAACTCCTATGTATTAAATCAAATCTCACYGTACATAGGMAAAGTTTCGCCTCGGTTTCTATGGMAATCTTCTCCACAATGGCCCCTCATTCAACCACGTTGTGAATGATGTCTCCTCCTTTCATATCCTAGAGATGTATTACATTCCTCACTACTCCTATGCCTTTGTTTTCTGTGACTTGTAAATCAGCCTCATCTTCAATGGTTTTATCCTCTATAATTTCATCCTCTGAGAAGTCTTTAGCTACAAGCTTCTTGTCTTCTCCAATACTCTTCACCAAGGTTTCCAGAACCTTTTCTAGGATGCAATTCTCAACATCATTCTTCTCCTCACACTTATATACGTGCATGTAAGTCTCTACATGCGTAATCCTCTTATCCTCTTCTTGCATGCTCTGAACAACACACACATCCTTGTTTTTTATTCACCCTTGCTCAAGCACTTCCCCTTCTTTTGGGTAGAAAAACACTTCCACATCTAAGACCTCCTTTGAAATCTCCCTATTTTAGATTCTTTGGTTTTCTTCTTTCTCCAATGCCCTTATTCTTCCTTTTATGGCTTAGATCTTTACTTTACTTTGTTTTTTTTTTCATGTTGTTTGATTAGTTTCCTAATCACTTGTATGCCTTCCTTGATCTTCTCTTTCTCTTTTTGGCTCACTCGCTTCACCTTTGCCATTTTTGACTTGTTGCAATTTAACCTACACAAGCAAACAAATAACACTTACTCTAGCAATTCAACGGTCCTCAATATGGCTTCCTTGGGCCAACTTGATGTCCTCAAACACTCACATGTTATTTATTGTTTTCTAATGCCACAACAAGGATTACTAAAGTGAGATAACTTTTTCTCTGCAATTTAACTATAGCTCACCAATCTCTCTTTGGCTTCTCAACAACTCATTTTCATAAAGTTATTCACAATATGGATTTTTGTAGCCCATACATTACACATAGGTAACAATAATGCCCCTTTGTGCAATCTAGTTCTCCTCCGAGCACACTTAGTTCTTCTCTCAAACTAACTTGACGGTGAAGTCTCCAATCGTCACCCAAAATGATGTGGATACCTTAGGTTTCTATAGGTATAGATCTTGATTGTCTTCAAGAAATACTGACCCTTGGTTTCTATAGGTATAGACCTGAAGAAATCTTTATCATGGTTTCTTTGATACTAAAATGATGGAGACAAAATGGGGTAGGCCCAATTGTTGAATGATAAACACAAAAATCATACATTCATTAGTTTCAAACAAAGAATTTTAGAGATAGAGTACCACTTACTTTAAATAATAATGAAAGTTGCCATTACATTATACATAACCCTCAGGTCAACACATGTAGTATCCTAGTTACATATTAATAAAATGACACTTAATCCTCAGACAAGGTAGATTCAATCCCAACTGCACAACTTTATTAATGGCACATATGTCACTCAAATTGACATCCAATAGACTCAGAACACCCTCTGGCATTCAAGGGGATAATTTCAAGCATTACATGACTCCTTTGAGCATACATGCCTGACTCCTCTGAGTATTTTCCCCTCTACTACTCTGAGTTGTTCTTTGTTGCTCCTCCTAATCATTCACAACATCGCCAAAACTCTTTGACAAAACCCCTTTAGCAGAAGTCCTCACTGCCTCCTCTTACGAAACTGTCCCCTAGCATACTCAATCATTCTTCTTAAAATACTCCCACACAACAACTAAGGGAGTACAAGTTTGTCTCCCACTCGATTAACACTCCTAATAGAACTTAGTGTAAACTATGAGTTAAAATCAGAGTGGGTACCCTTTTCAAAGTTCATGCATCCACATTCAAGCTTCTAGGATCTCCAGGAAATGTGGTGGGGTTGATGGATATTGTGCATCATATTCCCTTTGTTTTAAAAATTCTAAAATTCCAGGTTTAGAGGTATTTCACTCTAGTTTTCTCAACTTTCTAAAACTATCAAACCATGACTCACTCTCCATAGTGTCCCATTCACACACTCTGAACTTCTACATCCAATATTTCACTCTCTCCATAGATTGTTCATATCCATCAGTCAATTTTGAGCTATCCCAATCCACTTGGGATAATCTGTCAAGTACACGAAATTCCAACACATTTTCCTCTACAATCTTCACCTCCAAAAATTTGTTCATGTTGGCAACCAAATTCTTTTGTATGAACTAAAATCTCACCATACGTAGGCAAAGTTTTGCCTCAATTTCTATGACAATTTTCTTTACGATGGTCCCTCGTTCAACCATGTTGTAAATGATGTCTCCTTCTTTCATATCCTATAGAAGTATTACATTCCCCACTACTCCTAGGCCTTTTTTTTTTTTTTTTTTT
>SNQJ01S0124230.1:0-25663 GCA_010110895.2 Picea sitchensis | reverse complement strand
GGATCGTTTCAAACTTCCCTTCACAAAATTCCTTTGTTAGCTATCACCAATTACTCATCATTTATTACTATCATTTATAACCAGTTACATGTGAACATATATCAACAACATATACTAGCAACATATCTCATCAATAAGTCATCACCACAAGGAACACAAAGAACACAAGATGTATGTGCAATTTTATTTTTATTACGAACTACAATCCTTGGGTTATCAACAACAACTGAATAGAGTACAACTCTACAAGAGCACCAGCTCTATAATGCAAGACTCAACTTACACAACTCAACACCAACTGAGAGGAGGATTCAATCCTCAACAGATACCAATTTGTCAATAGGTATGTGACCTATTAGTGGTACAACACACGTATGTACGTGCCCTACCAATAGTACAACTCGCGTATGTACGCGATCTATCTGTACTACAACCCGTGCATGCCTTCTGAACAAGTAGGGTTTTCTCTCCTTGAAAAACTCAGATCCTCTGCAACCTTCAGTCACATCCACTTCTCTCTTTCATTGTCCAATCTGAACCATAACCAATCACAACACATCTATGATCTCCAACAACTTCCTCATGCTCCTCAACCATACAATATGAATGCTACTTCATCATGTATAAGAAACCAGTATACTATAGCAACCATGTCAATATTGAACCATAAGATTTTTGCTCCCTCTATCAATCAACCAATACAACCATATCACAACAGCCATACCAAAAATGCCTTAAGCATTCACCATACAATAAGAAATATTATCCATCAAGACAACTATGTAACCATACCATAATTTGTATGGAAAATTTGAGCCCATAGAATGCATATCTGGAACATGCTTCAGTCTTCAAGAGCCTAGAATCAGCTCACACTCAAGTCGTCAGGGCTTCCACCAACTGTACGTGCTCTGTCCTCCTTCAACCTGCGTGTGTACACACTCCAGCTCACTGCAACCCACATATGTACGCTCTCTGTCCCGCTGTTGCTCATGTAATCCTTTAGAAACTAGGGTTTTTGAACTTCCAAAACTTTCTCCATCGTGATCTCAGACTTACGGAACTTTGATGTGTCCATGAGATTCTCCAATCAATCTCTCTCTCTGAATATATCTTCAATTTGTGCTCAAGAGATGTCTTTCACAAGAGACCTTTGCCTCTTATTTATACTCTCCAAGTAGCTTCCTTAGAAGCATATTCTTGGCCACTTTGTCCACATATCCACTTTGTCCATATAGTCACCCATGTCCAACTTTGTCCAATTGGCCACTTGTCCATATATCCAATAGCCACTTGACCACTTAACCCACTTTCCTTATTTTAGGGTTAACCCTCTTATAACCACTTTCCATAATTAGAAATTTCTCCATTTACTTTATTATTTAAATAATCTTCTTTGACTTTATCATATGACTTTATTATTTAAATAATTTCTTCTTAGTAATCACTTTGACTTCTTTGACCTTTTGGGGCTTCTAGCCATCATATGAGGGTCCTCCAACTTCATAAGGCCATAACTCTAAAACCGTGAGGAGTTATGTGATGTTCCACATACCACCACAAATGACATGACAAGCACTATCCATATAGGATAGTTTCACTGAAAAATTCATTGATCTTCATCTCATTATTCCATAATTAAGCATGGGTTCTCTAACCATATTTCTAGGATAACTCAACCACAAAGCATCTTCCCATGAGGGATTTCACCATAAGGGACCACTTTGGAGTTCATCCATTTGTACTTCCTATCAACCGTGCCAAGAAAATAATGAGTCATCTTTACATCAATCCAACTAGAATAACCCATGAATGATCAATACATCAATCCATCTTCATCTATGCATCATGTATCAATGAAACTACATCGATCCATATTCATCTATGCATCATATATCAATGACTCCATTTGACATCAAAGACAATACATACTTCATTAATATACTATGATAAGACATTGTTCCTTTAAAATCAATCCTTTGACCTTTGACATCAATCCTTTGGCATCAATGACAACATGATCCAACAATCTCCCCCTTTGGCATTGATGGCAATACCAACATTTATGTCAACACCGATAATTTATGGAAACATGTAGACAAGGCATTGATCTACATCAATAGTCATCTCAATCACATCAATGTGACTATCTCTCCCCCTTTGACATCAATGGAAAAGGGTAGTTCTCTCCTTGGGGCTGCTCCCCCTGCCTGAAATCTCTCATATCACTTTGATGTAATGATATAGATATCACTTTGATGTAATGATGAAGATATATCACCCATGCTCCCCCTGTGACCATCGCTCCCCCTAGAACTATGCCTCCATTCTCTTTCTCCAAGTATAGGGCTCTTTTTCCAAGTATTTATCTTTGTATCTGATAAATATCTCCTCTTGGAATCATAGGAATAAGAATGACTCCCCCTATGGGTATGTCTCCCCATATCTTCTCTACAATATGAACAATATGCTACGACTGAAATATGCTTATGTTGCAAATGATATTGCTCAACTGGAACATAGATTAACTTCTCAAGAATGATCCACTCTTCCTATGATGATCCTTCGACCTATCCATGCATCAAAATCATGCCATACCATACATCATGAAGTACAAGATATGTCAACAATGAATAGAGAATCATGAACAAATTATCAACCAAGTACATCATATGCCATCCAATGTGCCATCCATGCACAACATCCATGTACATCAACACCATAAGATATCATCAATGGAGTGTATCAACCATATTCTTCTAAAAACATGCCAACCATGTATCTCAATCAATCAAGTGTCTAAAATATGTCATCATGTACCAAAGTATATGCTAAATGAGTAATACCAATGGTGTACTTTATCCAATTACCACCACTCACAAACATATACCATCTATGAGTGCATAAACATTTCACTAAACATGTATCACCACCTGTACCAAGCAAGTGCATCAACCATGCACCAATACAACAACAAGATGAACTACAATCAATATGTTTTTCCCATACATGTATGCTATATGTGCCAATCATATTGCTAGTAGGTGCCTCTAACAATGTACCAAATGTGTACTAACCATGCATCAACTATAGATCAAGCTATGACTCATCAATGGTGTACAACATGATCACTTCATCAACTCATCAACTGCATGTCCCAATATGTAGCCCATCCATATGCCAAATGCATGCACCAAGATATTCAACAAATATTCTTCCAATAATACATCATAAGATATATCAATGAAACTCAAATATGTACCATCCATGTACCCCAACAGATCAACCTCAACCTCCATTCATTACAAAAAATACTAAGCATCCAATAATACATGTACTAGAAGTGTGCCTCAATAGATCAATGACATCTCTAGCAAGCATTTTCATGATATATCTCATAACCAAAGTGCCATAACTTCACTTTCACAACCAACATTGTTCTTCAACATAAAAATGTCTCAATCCACACTCTAGGGTTAGTACCATGCATCCAAGGTAGTCTTTCAACACTCAACCATATGTCACCATCATACATACATCAATTATGTTTGCCAACATGTAATCATGAGAACCTGTAGCAAACAATGTCAAACCCTGCAACAAACCATGTTAGACCCTGCAACATAGAGTTATATCATCATACCATGCTGCAACCATATGCCTAGCCCTTTTCCCAAGTCTTTTACCACAGATATGTGATCTGCTGCATAGACAAATCGCGTATGTACGTGACCTATTTATAGGTCAGCTCGCGTATGTATGAGAATGTTACCATTGTAACCCGCACATTCTTCTGAAGATGTCAAACTTTAGATTCCCTTAAGGTTTCCATTTTATTCTGGTTGTCCAGTCTTCTTTACCCACTTCTGAAGGTGTCCTAGCTTCTTAGAACTTGAAATCTGAGCTTCCATCTTTTCAAAGATGCCTTCCTTCCTAACTTCATGCTTTCTTCTAGTCATGCTATATGAATTTCTCATCATGGATTGTCTTCTTGTGTTCCAACAATCCTAGGATTTGTGGCCAAATCCACTATAGCTGTAGCATCTCATGATGCGACAATGAGAAACAATGTTTCCTACTTGATTACATCTCCAACACCTTAGGGTGATATGAAATCTTTCATTATCTCTGCTTGCATAAAATTTGAATTCCAAAGCTTTGTCACCATGTTCATTACATGAGTAATAGTGACCATGAAAAACATTTTCATACCTTTTCTTTGGTGTCCATCTTGAAGGTGTCTATCTTCTTTGAGGTGTAAAGATGGCTTCTTGATATGTTCCTTGCTTTGTTCTTTTGAAACTTTCCTTGCCTTGTGTAGATGGTTGAATTGCAACATTATTTCCATATTTTTAGAGTGAGGGACTTACCTCATGCTTCTTTGAGGTGCTTGCTTCAACATGTGTGCTTCTTTGTTGTATCCAAGACCTGATTTATCATTTGGTGATCTTTCACTATCCAATATCTCATTCAATATTGTTGAGCTATTCAAGAATTTTTTGACTTCTCTACTTTCTTTCTAAGATCAACAACTTCAGCTTCCAACTTATGACATGACTCTTCCTTTTCATTTACTTTATTCTTTAGTAATTCCTCTACCCTTTTGGCTTCTTCAATTTGGGTCTTCAGATGAATATTAAATTCAAGACTTTTTCTAATCTCATCATCTACCTTCATATTTTCTTCTATTTCATTATTTAGTCTTTTGATATCATTTTCTTTTTCTTCTAATTGAGTCTTTTTACTTTCTTCTTGTTCTTTGAGCATTTCCTTCAATTTCAAGATATGCCTTTGATTCTTTTTAAGAAAATTTTTAGTATTCTCAGAAAGATAGCTATATTCTATGTAACAATGGTCATAGTTGTATTCAAATAGAACCCATTCAACTTTCTTTTTAAGATCTGATAGTTCTTTTTCTACTTCTTCCATGGGATAACTATCATCTAACTCTACACAAATTATTTCTAGATTTTCTTCTTCACTTGTAGATAAATATTCAACATTATCACCTTTTGAAATATTGCAATTAGGGGATTTTGGAGATTATTTACCTTCATTGATCTTGATGGAATTTTCTTCAAGGTCTTCCTTTTGCCTTTGGTATGTCTTCTCTAGATTTATCCATATATCCTTGCGAAAGTGCATTGTCCCATGCTCTCTTTGATAGAACTTGAGAGTCCACTAAGGATGGTCTTGAGAGCCAATGCATCATTCTTCTTTTCTTTCCTTTGAGCTGCAAACTTTGACTTGTTCTTCAAAGGAACTGATCCACCAATAAGTGATTTCCAAACACCCGCTCCTATTTCCTTCAAATGCACTTTCATTTCTATTCTCCATGTAGAATAATTTTCCTCATCAAGGATTGGAACTTCGTCATCCATTTGTGTGTCCATGGATCTCATCAAAGCTTGTTCAGGCTTATAGTGAAGGCCTGCTCTGAAACCAAATTTTGGACACACCAACCACACTGAGAGGGGGGGTGAGTGAATCAATTTAGGGATCGTTTCAAACTTCCCTTCACAAAATTCCTTAGTTAGCTATCACCAATTAATCATCACTTATTACTTTCATTTATAACTAGTTACATGTGAACATATATAAAAAAACATATACCAACAACATATATCATCAATAAGTCATCACCACAAGGAACACAAAGAACACAAGATGTATGTACAATTTTATTTTTATTACGGACTAAAATCCTTGGGTTATCAACAACAATTGAATAGAGTGCAACTCTACAAGAGCACTAGCTTTGTAATGAAAGACTAAACTTACACAACTCAGCACCAATTGAGAGGAGGATTTAATCCTCAACAGATACCAATATGTCAACAGGTACATGACCTGTCAGTAGTGCAACACATGTATGTATGCACCCTACCAACAATACAACTCATGTATGTATGTGGCCTGTCTGTACTACATCTTGCGTATGCCTTCTGAACAAGTAGGGTTTTCTCTCCTTGAAAAACTCATATCCTCTATAGGCTTCAATCACATCCAATTTTGTCTTTCACTTTCCAATATGAACCATAACCAATCACAACACATCTATGCTCTCCAACAACTTTCTCATCCTCTTCAACTCTACAATATGAATGCTACTTCATCATGTATAAGAAACCAGTATACCATAGCAACCATATCAGTACTGAACCATAAGAGTCATGCTCACTCTATCAATCAATTAATACAACCATATCACAATATCCATACCGAGAATGCCTTACTAATTCACCATACAATAAGCAAGAGTATCCATCAAGACAGCTATGTAACCATACCATAATTTATATTGCAGATCTAAGCCCATAGAATGCAGATTTGGAACTTTCTTCATTCTTCAAGAGCCTAGCATAAGCTCACACTCAAGTCTTCATGAATTCCACCAACTGTACACACTATGTCCTCCTTCATCCCATGTGTGTACGCGCTCGAGATCACTGCAGCTCGCGTATGTATCCTCTTTGGCCCATTGCTACTCACGTACTCCTTCAAAAACTAGGGTTTCTAAACTTCCAAAACTTTCTCCATCATGATATCATACTTACGGAAAATTTTATGCATCCATGAGATCCTCCAGTCAATCTCTCTCTCAGAATAGATCTTCAATTTGTGCTCAAGATATGTCTTTCACAAGAGACCCTTGCCTCTTATTTATACTCTCCAAGTAGCTTCCTTAGAAGCATCTTCTTGGACACTTTGTCCACATAGCCACTTTGTCCATATAGTCACCCATGTACAACTTTGTCCAATTGGCCACTTGTCCACATATCCAATAGCCACTTGACCACTTAACCCACTTTCCACATTTTAGGGTTACCCTCTTATAACCATTTTCCATAATTAGAAAGTTCTTCATTTGGTTTATTATTTAAATAATCCTCTTTGAATTTATCACTTCACTTTATTATTTAAATAATTTCTTCTTATTAAGAACTTTGACTTCTTTGACCTTTTGGGGCTTCTAGCCATCATATGAGGGCCCTCCAACTTTGTAAGGCCATAACTCTCAAACCGTGAGGAGTTATGTGACGTTCCACATACCACCATAAATGGCATGACAAGAACTATCCATATAGGATAGTTTCACTGACAAATTCACTGATATTCATATCATTATTCCACAATTAAGCATGGGTTCTCTAACTATATTTCTAGGATAACTCAACCACAAAGCGTCTTCCCGTGAGGGATTTCACTATAAGGGGACCACTTTGGAGTTCATCCATTTGTACTTCCTACCAACCATGACAAGACAATAATGATTCATAATTACATCAATCCAACTAGCATAACCCATGAACGATCAATACATCAATCCATATTCATATATGCATCATGTATCAATGAAACTACATCGATCCATCTTCATCTATGCATCATATATCAATGAATCCATTTGACATCAAATACAATGCATACTTCATCAATATACTATGATAAGACATTGTTCCTTTGACATCAAACATTTGACCTTTGGCATTAATGACAACATGATCCAACATTCCAAACCTTTTCTTTAGATTTCCCAGCCAGTTAGGCAATCAGATTCAAAGATTTCATAATTTAAACAAGATATTGTTTTCAACAATCATCTATAACTTTAAATCCATATTATAAAATAAACCAGTTAAGAAAATACCAAACTCAGAAAAACACTTATCTAAATCTTGGAATTAGTTGGCAACTGTTGAAGGGTGTCCCCTTTTCCACCCAACCATAGGCATAATTTATCTTGTTGTATTCCTCAACTAGACACCCCCTAGCTAGATCATGATGCCATGATAGATATTGGTTCTTATTCTGCTCAGCAACAACAAGGGACAAAGGTTACTCTCCTTTTTCCACGGGAACGCGACAGTCTAGTTTTCTATCCACCAAGCAAGGGATCCTACTATGATTTCTCTCTCAATAATTCAAACTCTCTACATATCTATTTATCATCTTGATTAGAAAACACTTCCCAACATTTTGTGCACCTGGAAAAATTTGTTTTCTCAGTTCTCTTCATAATTAGAGAAACTCACATGCTTTTCCTCCTCATAAATGGTCACCAGACCCATTCGTGTGTACCTCTATGTTTTCTAACAACCATAGAGGTTTCTCACACTCATCTCTACTAAAACATGGTTCCTAGACTCAACTAACTATCTCCCCTTTTCTGTGCTCGCGATTTTCCCTTTGTTTCCTTCCTTCTTCAACAAGATTTTGTGGGTCAAATCCCTTAATTCATGGGCCAACCCAGAATACTCTAGATGGGTAATTTTCTACCCATGCTTATGAGGCAAGGAAGTTCTGGTACAACACCCATTATTTTTCATAAATGTAGGAATATTATAGTTCAACTACAAACTTCCTCCATTAACCACAATTCTAGAAAAATTGACAATCTGGATTTTTCTTGAATTTTAAATTGTCAAGGAAAATTTCCTTACTGTTTCCCTCTCATGGAATCATGACATGTATCGGAAATCCCCCTCAACAGTTTTCCAACATTTTCCTTTTTACATTATTAGCATAAATATTTACACTACCCTTTTAGCAAAGGTCCAATATTTCCTAGATCCACACACAACTGATTTGTCCATAGTCTCTTAACCAAATATAATTATATTTACAAGCTAGGGAATAGAGGGGTGTTACAACTTCCCTACACCCTAGGGGATTTTTTAAATATCTGTAATATTCCACCTCTCTTAATTTCTTTCTTTTCAAAAATATGTATTATTCCACTTTTCTTCTTTTCATTTTTTTGCATATTCCTATAGTGTATCCCAATTCCTCTTTCCTTTTTATTTCCTTCATGAAATAATTTATTTTGATTCCATCATCCAATGCATGTATCTCTTGATTCTAATCAACCCACAGGGGGTTATTGTCCCAAAATTGGAGCCGATTGTTGATCCATTTCATGTCTCACCTTTAAATCCCAAACCTTGTATTAAATCTATTCCCAATCCATTTTTATTCCCATTTCCTTAAACCATCATCTTCCAAAAATTTTATACTTATCCATTTCATCGATGTGTGTGGGATTCAATACCTTATGCATAGATTATTTTCACCATCACCATGTCCCTGCACTCTACATAGAACCTTTCCCTTCACTTTGTAAAAAAATCCCCCCCACACTAGTCAATGTCTACACATAATATAGTTCAATACTTAATCTATTTTAGCTCTCTTGTGTGGAGAAATGACATCTTTTCTTCTTTTGCACTCTCACACTCTTGCATATCTGCATTCTTGTAGTTGCACACCTCCACACTCTTGCACTCTACACAATTTATTTTCACGAGCCGTGCACTTTACACGATAATCAAGAAGTAATTTATAGCATGATTATTGGTTCTGATTCACAAGGTAAAGGCGGCGATCTGGATTTAATATGAATTAAATATCCTTCCTTTCAATGAACCTCTTGTCTTTCAAAATGGTTATATTTATGGTCACCTATACTTCGAAGGTGATTCATATGTGTGGAAATAACCTCTTAGGAAATACCTTCCATGCACTTATCCTTTTAATGAATCGAAGATCTGTGATTCATACCTATAGTTTCACATATATCAATGTGCATTGAAGAAATAAGAAGTATGGAAAATAGAAGGAGGAAAGAGCCATTTTGTGGAGATACAATTGACTCTCTAACACAAGAAGAAAAAAACTTTTATTGGTCTACTTCATATCAGTGGTTTTTAAACAAAAGTCTATAGGAGAAGAAACATAAAATAATTTGGACTATAGGTCTCATGAATGTTGGTTCTATACCAAAAGTCTTTGAATTCAAATAAATAATATGCTAGTGTGCTTAGAGATTTGATTGAAAAAAAAATAATGATTCAAGCAACTACAAAGGGAAAGAATCATGTTGTGTTGACCCAATGTTTTTTTAGAAATATGTGCCACCTCCCTACTCCTAACAAGAATCTCAACATACCGGATGTCGATGTTTTCCTTGACTCTCAGGTTGGCAGTTTGAATTTGTTGAAAGATTTCATTCTTCCATCTATCAAATCTCCTACAGACCTTTTGGCTAGTCACACATGTTTATTTCAAGAGTCTATATGTGCTCCATTTATCTTTCTAAAAAGATACCATTTTCGACTGGGGTGAGGTGATCTCAAATGAAATATGATTTCAATTAGGCAATGAATTAAATACTCATATGTTTTTTATGAATGCATACTTGGTATTCACAATTTCTTACTTTAATGTTTTCTAGGGGCTTCCTCTGAGAGGAAATTTGAATGCCGATAATGAACCAGTTCAATTATGGTAATCTACGCTCTCGAAACATAAGGAACCTTTTCATTTTTGTCTTATCCAAGAAATTTTTTTCAAAGAATTTAGAGATATAGTTACTAGACTAGAACCAAGAATAATAACTCAAAAAGCTAAGGATTTTCTTAAAGGAAATGGTATTTGCATGCAAGAAGAAAATCATACTTATATCATGTTCTATGGTTGTGAACAAAATCATATTCTTCTCCCAATATTTATTTGCGACAGATGTTTTGTCACAAAAGTTTGTAGACAATATAAGGCATAATGTATTTTATTTGATAGAAAAAGAAAGAAACAATTAATTACACTACATATTCATGTGGGAATTACAGTAGTAAAGAATTCTACCCATCGAAAGGAAGTATCTGAGACACTCAATGCATTCATTATTAAATAATC
The DNA here is from genome assembly GCA_010110895.2 of Picea sitchensis. Lineage (NCBI taxonomy): Eukaryota > Viridiplantae > Streptophyta > Pinopsida > Pinales > Pinaceae > Picea > Picea sitchensis. The sequence goes on along the minus strand of SNQJ01S0124230.1, from coordinate 14,968 downwards.
TCAACATTTTAGAGGCTTCAACTGTGAAGTATTTTTCTATGAACATCTGGCATCTATGAGGTACAATAATATTTTTACCAGAGTTGTCAAATAAGTATACAACAACGACCCCAAAAGAAATGAAAAAAATGTGTGTAATGAAGACTTGGTCACTAAAATCAGTTTGAACATCCAAAGACAAAGTAGAACAAGACAAACAGAAAAAGGCACAACTAATGTGAAATATTAATGAAAAATAGGCTAGAGGGGATGATGAAGAAGATGCATATCTTGTTTATCTTGAAGGGGGACATACATTATCCAAACAGAAAAGAAAAATAAGTTTGAGCAAAAATGATTCCCAAAATTTAGATAGCCCAAGGAACATAGTTCACATGGAAATAGACAATGATAAAATACCTAACTGGGTATCCCGTCAAATAGTTGAAATCCAACAAATTACAAAGGATTTGGCTAAAGAAGAACTAATGATTTTTTAGGAGTAGTCCTTGACACTCCATAACTATCAATACAATTTAAGGAACACAAAATGTTTCAAATAGAAAAGGTCAATGTAAAGAAATGAAAAGTAGCTCAAAAATGGTGTTCAGAAGTTGATGTATCATGACTTAGACCTTCAGGAGTCGTAAATATGCATTTTACTACAAGAGATTCTCTTGCTCATTCAATATTAGAGAAAGAGTTAGAGAATGTTAAACTAAAAGGGAGAATAAGTGAGCTTGAGGATGCATTGAATCCTAATCCATTAATTGTTGAACCATTGGCTATAGTTTCATTAGATCAAATGCACCAAAGTACACTTGGAATTTTAGTACAAGTGATAAAAACCACAAATATTTTGAGTGGGGAGAGATTTTATGTTGCATAGAATATTAATAAAAGAATTGATATCATTTTACAAGCATGGAAGGTATGCACCAACTTAATAAGTTTGTCATAGAGGATTACCATTTTTACAGAGTATTTGAAAATACATTTGGAGAATGATGAAGTATTTTACAATAATGATGTAAATACTTTTAATGCACGGGTCACTATTTTAAGCTAGCATCATAGAAGTTGGCAACAATTTCCTTCAAACTAAAGGATGAAGCAAATAAAGGTAGGATGACTAGCAAGGACAAAAATGTTACAAGATGCAATTGTTTACTGTGAAAAAGCTAATGAAAAAAGGGGAAATGATTTCTTAAAGGGATTAAAAATTGTTGAAGAGTTAGAGGGCACACAACTTATAAGTAATTCTGATATTATAACTAAAGAAAAATTGGATGACAAGTTATTTTTGGTTAAGACTTCATGGGGCTACGAACTCAACAACTTGATAGAGTTTCCTTAGGATGAAATTAAACATTGGATTGTCACATGTGTGAATGAAAATGAGGAGAACTTATCATCATTTGATTAATTTAACTCATAATTTAAATAAATAGTGGAAGATATATTCTTTCTTAGGTTTAATCAAGATAGCATTGTCCCAACAATGAAGGACTACATCGACAAATGGCTCAAGAAATCATTGCAATGGATAAACCACCCATAATAACTACTAAAAAACAATTATCTCAAAGGAGGCCCAAAGCTCAAATTATCTCAAGGAAGATCCCAAAAATCAAAGAGAGAGAGAGAGAGAGAGAGAGAGAGAGAGAGAGAGAGAGAGAGAGAGAGAGAGATAGAGAGAGAGAGATTTCCCATCATAGTAAGCCAAGCATATATTACATTTAGCTTTTATTTCCCTTCCTCTCAGTTAGTAATCCTATAGTCTTATCTATTACATGATGCTTTAGAACCTAAGATCAATTCCTAACTATTTTTCTTTCTTTCTTCTAGGTCTTACTTCTATTTTATTATCCAGAATATCCCCATTCCAGTTATTTGGACAAAATAATGTTAGTGTATACTTCTAGTTATTCCTTGGGTCTTCTTCCTCCACATCCTCACCATCAATATATCAACAATATATGGCCTATTTTAATTTTTCTATCATATTTTGATAGGCACAGATTAATTTCGACATGACGTCCTTATGTTGTCGATAGAAGATGAAATCCTTAAATCTTAAGAGTGCTTCCCTCTACAAATGAATTTCCATGGTGAAGTTGAACATCATGTAGAACCGTATACTCATGTTCCCCCATCCCCCTTTTTGTTTACTTGTTTTCTCCTTGATGTACCATATTCTAGGTACCATATCCATGTTATGGAAAAATATATGCACCCATTGGGTGCTAGTAATATGCTTAGCTATCTAGTTCCTTTCATGGAATAATATATACTCCTGAGGATCTTCAATACCCTTGTACTGGTTCAACAAGTTAATTTGATTGTGGGATGGAGCCTAACTTTGATGTATTATGCCCCCTGTTCCAATTCTTTTATATCTGCATGATGTGTTTTCCACCAGTGCACATGTGTTCCTTTAATCACCACATCCATGGCCTATATCCTTTGGGTCTCTAGGACCAACTCTTCCATCTACACCAGAAATGTGTCAACTCACCTAGTACCATCAAATATTGGCACATCACATAACTATGATCCAATCTAGTTCATTTCCTTTGTACTTCATGTGCATCTCTTGGTTGAAACCACATGTAGATTATTCTTCCATTGGTCCGTATCATCCTCTGAATCTTTGTCATAGCAATGAACACTTCTCCAACTCAGTTCACCATCAGTTGTTGGGTTGACATAATACTCCCTATGCCCTGTGATATTATATGTGTTCTCAATGATGGAACTTTGTGCATCCTCATTCATAGGCTTGTTATATATATCTATCACCCTCACTTGGATCTAATGACACAATAACACACAAGGTGTCTATTTCTAAGGACATCTACCATTTCTTCAGGTTCAACACTGAATTGTCAAAAAATGCCTAATCAATACCAAGTAGAACTAGGTATGGGTATGAGTCATCCATAATCTCAATCACCTTAAAACCTAATTTGGTCTTTACCACTTCAATGTTCACTTCCACTTTCTCTAGCATTCAAATAGGGTATATTCTCTATTGGTTGACAAGCTTGAGTTGAATAGGGGACCACACTAAGCTTGGTTTACGCAACAAATCCCAATATTGTTTTGGCAAGATGTTCACGTCAAATCCTAGGTCCAACATGACACCATCCATCTCATAGTTTTTGAGTTCAGTTATCATATTAAAATCTCTTCCCATGCATTTCTATATTCTTAGATGGAGCACATCCCTTTATGGTAGTAGGGCATAAAGTAATGGTTTATTCTTACACCATACATATTTTTATCTTGTGTCTTAATTTCTTTGCAGCGTTAGGATCACTTAACATTTTAAGACAACAACACAAGAAGTCACTTACTTGGTTCTATGATTTAGCTTTATAGTAAATGTTACACTGTGTTTCCTCTCATAGCGTGTGTTGCATCTCTTCAATCTCGTGCTCCTCTTCCATTGCCTTATGTGTTGCACATTGTATTCCCTCGCGCACATGGGCTTTCTATGTCACACACTACAATTATTCATGCACCTAATATTACTCCAATGCCCTCTATGCGATGCACCTTTCTTCTTCATGTATGTTGTCTTCCTCTAAGGCATTCTAGGATTTACACAGGAATTGATTTTTGTACACAAATTCAAATTTAGGAGGTACTTGTGCTTCTTTCCTGTCTTATATTCTATATTCTAACTGAAACTTTCTCCTCGTTCCAAGTCCATACCCATCTGAATCCCTCCTCTAGTTACCACTCTTACATCAACTTCTTATTCTGGCTTTTAATATCTATACGGCTCTGTAGTAACCATATTGCAGTTCCCTTTCTTATCTTCCCATTTCACCAAAAAGTCTAGGAAATCCTCTTTGACATGCTCTGTACTGTGGAAATACCCATAGAGTGTGCATGATTTGGCATAGAATCATGACACGTGGCCTAATTCTCCACAATTGAAGAAGGTAGGTAGTATTCCTTCATTAGCACTGTATCATATTTCTCTTCCTCGTCCATATCCTCCTCTTGGACCTCCTTGGTATCCTCCTCTTTCAAAGACTCTATGTTTCCACCTTTTTATTATTCTTGAACTTAGAATCCATTTGCAGTGTGCTCTTGCATTGAATGTAGTGACCGACAATTATTCACATCATGTCTCATGGATTTGAAAAAATCACAAAATGGCATATGCATACTCTTTTGATACTTATATGGCACTGGGAAACAAGGAGGTGTATGGACCCATTGTTTGCAAATATCACACCACTTAGTTTGTGGTTTGGATGGAAACAAATTTAGTGGACCCATCGCCATGTAATTCCCCAACGTAGGTAAGTCATTCCTATGGTGACCTTCTATGCAACACGTGGTACAAAACACGTTCTCACACACCAACTTAGCCTTAGACATATCTTGTAATTTCATGGTGAGGTTTGCAAGTTGAGATTGTACCTGTGCCAACCCTGCTCATGTTTTTCCACCTCCTTGAGTAACTTCTAACCACATTGCAATCTCCATGGCCTTTGCTTGAGTTTTCACCTTTTAGTGGGTTAGTGATATGTAAATGTGGTGTAGAAGTCTTGCAATAAACCATTCTCTATGATAGATGTATTGGATTTTAAATGCTATCCTACCCAACAATATTTTGAACCGCTGGTCATAGTCCCACACAGTTTCTCCAACTTTCTTCTTAATCTCTTTGATCTCAATGATGCATTGTGATTCTAACTTAAGCTTGTGAAAATCCCTAATTAATTCTCTCTTTATCTATGTCAAGGACCTAGCTTGTCCCATTGGTGCAATATCCTTTTACTTCATGTACCATGTCAAAGCTTTATCTCTGAAGGTGGTCTCCAACTACACAAATTTGGATGTCTCATATGTGACTCTCTTCACAGTCCATATAGATTCACATGTAAAACAATTTTGGTCTACATTGTCTCTTCCCATCCCATGAAATGCAGGAAGCCTCAGAGTAGAGTCTTAGTTGGCCATAATCGATCTGACACCTAGTCCTGTTGAATGACTACTACTTGTTGTTTTCAATACTAATATTCCTCCTTGAGAAGTGTTGTTGACTTTGTTTTCTTCTCCACTCATCTCTTATAATGTGTCTTTTTATGTTTCTCTGACTTCTACTTCTCTTACCTATGCACTTTCTTTGGCTTCTTCTTCTTGATTACGAATGCAAAAGGGGGGTGGTTAAAAGAGGAGGTTCCTCCATACTCTCTCATAATCTTCGAGGAGTGATCCCAAAGAAATTCCTACCTGTAGCCATGCAATCTCACTCACAATTTCTATGGACTCTTTCCCTTCTCAGAGAACTCCATAACCATCTTCTACTATGTTGGTACTGCTTTTATGCACCTCATATTCCTTTGATGTGACTACATCTCTTATCAGACAAGGGGATCTGACTTCGTCTTCTTTGACCTTACTCCCACTACTTTCAATATCCTCTCTTGATACCTTCCTCCAAATGCCACATCTCTTTGATACTTATTTTGTTCTTCTTTTTGTCACAAAATTTTATCTAGCACACCCTCTTGGTGTGGTTTCTTTTCTCTTCATCTTCGGTCTAACCCCTCATACTTCACCCCTTGCTATCTTTTATCAACTCCTTTGTTCAATTTTCCTCCTTAGCTTCTCTCTTCTTGTGTATCTCTCAACTCTTTTTGGCCTCTTCTTTTATAGGTCCATCCTCTCCTCACCTTATTTCATCTTCTTCTAGATCCCTTCCACTAGATCCATTCTCTCTCTCTTCCCCCTGTCTTTCCATCCCCCAACCCCCAGATGTAGGGTGGGGTTTATTCATCCATTATATTGGGTTTATGTGCATCAACCCCTTCTCTATGAACAACATCTTTATCCACATAGGGATTTATTCCAATAGTTTCCTTATAGGAATGACTGCAAACTTCCTTTCAACATTGTTGCATGACTCATTTCACTCGATAGAAAAATCAAAAATATACCCTTCGTTAACATTCTTAAACTAGAACTCAATAGCTCTCGACCACTTATTAAACACATATATGATATTATTGACTATATTCTAGTCCCACACCAATGATTCTTTGGCTCCCAAGGCAGAGCTAATATTTTCCTACCTTGTTATCCACTCATATAGTAAACAAGGAAACTCAACAAATAAAATTTCATGTAAATCCATATATATGTACTTGTATTTCCATCATTCGAGGTTGAACTGCAGGTTCCTAGTCTCTTATTGCATGAAATCATCCTCTTTCTAAGTTATCCACTCTTGCATCTCCTTCCTTGAAGGTTTCCACCTCATTTTCCTCCTTCACCATGTAATACAAAACCTTCATGTCCAACAATGGAACCATTTGTTGGTTCTTTCTATTAACTGAGGGGTTAAATACCCAAGGTTTGATAATATTTTATCGACAAAATCCCATAGGAGACAACATATTTAATATTCAGTCAAGGATCGAAGGAGGTCTCACCCAATATGGCATGAGAATCACAAACACCATTGGTTTTGTGTAGGAAGTGAAGGAAAAAAACATACATGAAACTTTCATTAGCTATTAATTCATTCATTTATCATGTGTGGAATACTATAACACATACATGTGCATTCAAGTTTGAACTCATTAGATGTAGACATTAAATACACTTGGTATTCACTCATTCCATTCATTCAAGACAATAATATATAGTATAGCTATATCCTATTCAAGGTACAATAACAATCGAGAATACAGGTGAGCCATGTGCTTAGACCTTGATCTACTTTCTCTGTCCTACAAAAACTACATTGAACAAGAAATAACAACTATGCTTTACTCAAGATCTGGTTTGTTTCTCTCTCTTACAAATATGAACTCTCTCTTTACTCAAAATACCAACCCTTACATATCCACATGCACCCCCCATATCTTTCATAGGGTGTGGAAATCATAACTAACATGCCAAAATATCCATAACCTTAACCATAATTAGTTGATTTGTTACGCAATCGGTTATAATGATTCTTGAATACATTTTTGAATCTCAATTGCATGTGGTTTCTTTAATTCCTTGCATGCAATACAAAATGGGTTGCCACATGTAGTGAAAAACTGGTTTGGAGTGCATAGTACAAAATGGGTTGGTGCACGCAGTGCAAAACTAGTTTGGCATGTGTAGTACAAAATGGGTTGGTGCACACAATACAAATTCTTTAGTGCATGCACATTGCTGACTTGTGGTGCATGTGTAGTCCTCAAACCTTAGGTGTCAATAGTATAAATACATCAATAGACATGTTAGTCAACAAGTGTATACTATATCAACCATACCATCATAAGGAATACTAATGCTAACTATTATCTAAGAATTGTGAATATTAAATGATAATTAAGTACTTCGTTATGAATACATCCATTCTCATCACAATGTAGGCAATATCATAGGTTTATATATATATCATAATCAATCATCCATAGAAGCAACCACAAGGGGGGATGGTAAGTCCAAGACCACCATCTTCTATTAGTCAACTAAAACATAAAAACCTACATAACACATGAATTGTAAATACATATTGAAATATCAATAAGAGAAACCATCCTTGTTAAACACACAATCCTTTTAATAACATATCAAATAAAGATAATTGATCATAATCCATTAATGATATAAACATTGATTCTCACCTAAGTGTCATTGCAAGTAAATATCATGAAAGGGGATCATAACAAAAAGATGAATCCAACTATCAATAAGATATAATGTCTATTCAAAGGTAGACAAGACATAAAGTATTAGTATAAACGTAGGGAAATCACATGGTTAATATTAATTAATGAGGTGAACTCATCACATATTACCAAAGTGAAATTTATCAATAACTAATCACCTAGGGAAAACATAGTCATTATTCATGGAGGGGTGTTAAGTGTAAACATTGGGTAGCAATCATCCATAATCAATAGTAGCATCTACCATCACAAATAAATGGAACCAGAATCTAACATAGTAGCTACCATGCACTAGGGCTTGTTATTGCAAGGTGATACGTTGTATAATATAGTACTAAATAAAGTAATTATATTTAATTGTGATGTTATATTTGATGGAACGGGAGAGTGGAAATGGTGTTGGGTTGTGACAACACATACCCTTGTAGTTACATTAGAAGGTTCTAAGGCATTTGGATTTTTCGTATGCCTATAAATATATGAGATCTCTCCTCATTAAATATGGAAGCTTACGATGTGCTCCACGAGACTTGTATTCATTTCTCCATTACTTGGATGAGAAATAAAAATTAACATCAGCCTCATCTATTTGTCTCTATTGTGTGTCATGTTTTATAATTCTCTATTTTTGTCATTGTTCATGGATTCTGTTTGTAGGCTTGAAGAAACAAGTGGTATCATATTTGAGGTTGGGTGAAGGTATGCGAGAGATAAGGGAAGATTTTGATTCACGCCGAGAGAAGGAGAGTCCACTGCAAGGGAATGAAGGGATTGGAATTTGTTAACTGAGGAGGAAAAAATTGATGAGCTCAAAAGGTTGTTGGACACTGAGGAGAAAGTTCATTGAGGTGGCAGAGTTGTAAGCCATGGAAATGGTTAGAGAGAGGTTTCCTCTTGGGTATATTTCTTGTGTATGTAAAGTTCTGCAGTTTGGAGGATGCACGTGAAGTGTTTGAAGCAATGACTCAATAAGATGATCATGGACCATTATGACAAGTTTCCAGAAGAGGTTGAGTTAGATCTAGTGGTGATGATGGATAGTCAACCATGGAAGAATATTTTTGATGGGATCACTCAGATTCAAATCAATGGTGTAAGTATTGAATGTAAGTTTGAGGTGGAGTTAAAAATCTAATTATATGTAAATGGACATAGGATTGTAAGACCTGGTTAGGCATGCATACCCTGAGTATGAAATATCATCGATAAATTATAGATGTAGACTTAGGTGTTGGAAAGGGGGGGTGAATTTAGGTCAAGATTCGTGGTTTTGGGAACATGTCTTTTGGTAGTCAATGATTTTAGATCCCATGTATTTCATGTGATGAATCCTTTAAAAGGGATTAGGATAATCCATTGAAATTATCCTGGAGGTGAGAGGTGAAGGCTCACTTGGCTGGCTTGGAAAGATTTGGTTAAGGGAATAAAGTTTTATATCTCTATTGGTCATGGTGATGGAGCTAAGGGATTCATATTATGTTATCCTACTGTCTACAAGTCATCAGTAGAAAATATATGAGAATCTATTCAGGATCGCAAATGGAGATTTGTTTGGAAACTTAGGGAATCATTGTATAGCCTAAGGTAACTAGACAATGCTACATGATGTTTTATTCCTTCATGGTGAGCCAATGTTATTAAGAAGTGAGTATGGTCATTGTGTTTAAGGCATATTCATTTTCTTGGTGTTATGTTGATGATATGCTTGTTGCAAGAGAAAATCTATTTAGGTCAATATGTTAAAGGATTAGTTGGTTAGGATGTTTAAGATGAAGGATCCAAAAGAAGAAAAAAAATCTTGGGCATAGAAGTATAAAGATATGGAAAAATGGTAATTTGTCGTCGTCATTAATGATGTTCAGTATGAGCTTTGTGAAACTAGTAAATATCCCTTTAGCTTTCCATTGCAATATTTCTTCAATGTTATGTCCTAATAGTAAGGAAGAAAAGGATTATATGTCTCGTGTACAATGTAGTAGCATGGTTGATGTTTGCGATGGAATGTTGAAGTATTTCACATGCAATTGGTGTTGTCAGTGGGCACATGGAAAAACCAGGTAAAGAGCATGAAAATGGGTGCTTCAGTATCTGAGAGGTAAGAGAATCCCCTATAGTGGTTGCAACGATTTATTTTTTGGTTATGTTGATTGAGTGGAGGTGGAGTAGTCCATACTAGAGAAAATTGTGTAGACATGATTACGCAACCAGTATTGTTAGAAAAGTTGTGGTGGTATTTGGATTCTCTGGGCTTGCAAGAAGGTGATGTTTGATTCGTTGGGAAAGGTATCAGGAAACTATTTTCAAGGTGTATATTGTTGGGTTGTTACAACACATACCATTGTAGTTACATTCAAAGATTCTCAAGAATTTGGCTTTCCATATCCTGGGAAACGCTTGAGATCTCTCCTCATTAAATATGGAAGCTTGGGAGGTGCTCCACGAGACTTGTATTCATTTATCCATTACTTTGTTGAGAAATAAATATTACCATTTCCCCCATATATTCCTCTCTATTGTGTGTGATGTTTTGTGTTTCTCTATTTTTGTCTCTCTTCATGAATTCTTTTTGAAGGCCTGAAATCGAACAAATGGGACGAAGATGTTATGCATGAAAAAATGACAAGTGTACCAAAAAAGTAATCAAAATATGACATATATTGTCTTCCAAAAAACTCTAGTAGTAACTCAAGTTATGGTAATAGTCGATTTTTTCCTTCAAGAAATTATTTATCAAGTTCAAGTGCAAGTCCAACATCAAACCCAAGTCAAATTATAACTGAATTTCTCTTTTTAAAATCATATATTTTATTTTGGATTTGAAAGTTTACTCTATTGAAATAATTGTTCTTATATTAATTCTATAAAATGACCCACAAAATAGGTTGATCATGTCTTCTAATGAGAGTTTTAAGTTTTTGAAAAATGTCGTATTTCCCCTCATATCTTAATAACAATTCCCCCCATATCCAATTTACTATGGAAATTCAAAAAGACAACTCTCTACCCTTTCTGGATTTTCTTGTCTCTCGTATCCCTGATGGCTCTCTCATATAGATACCCCCATTCCCAATCACATCATGTTATTAAAACCTTGGTTTCTTGGGCCATTCGAATATTCGCTCCTCAATACCTCGAAAAAAAAAGGGCCCAACTAACAAAACCCCTAATTGTCCAATGGTTACTCCCTCTCTGAAATCAATAAAAAATTTTGATCAACTCATAATGCCAACTTGAAAATCTCAACCTCTACTTCCCAAAACATATTTCTAATTTTTCTTCCTTACATATAGGGCACTACCAATCACATCTCTAAAATCCTAGCTAAAAAGAATATTAAAACTATTTTCATACCTTGCAAAACCCTTGAACAAATTTTTAGAACTGCTAAGGATAAATCTGATCCAATGCTTGGCCCAAGAGTTTATCAAATTTCCTTCTCTTGCGGAAAACCTTACATTGGTCAAATGGTTCGGTCCTTTAAAGCCCACCTCAAAGAACACATCACTGACACCACCAACAATAAGATCTCAAAATCAACTATCGTTTAGCACTCTTCTGAATCCAAACATCTAAATTTCTTTGACCAAATCAAAATCCTGGATTTAGTACCCTACCATTTATTCTACCTCATTCGACAAGTGTTTGAAATTGAGAAACATCGCAATAACTTTAATCGAGCTGAGAACTACAAACTCAACTAATATTGGAAGCCTATTATTCAATACATAAGTCGTCAAACCTAATTCAATTTATTCCCCTATTTGAACTTTCTTTCAACTGCATATCATAACTAGATTTGTTCCTAACAATACAAGGAAAAGACCCTATAGTGGAGGGTTTTGGAATCCCCTATAAAAATAACCGAAAAATACGTTTGTAGTGGAGGTCACTAGTGGAGGTGCGTGGGCGGATGTTTTAGCAGAAGTTTTTTTAACGATGTGTTTATAAGTCTATACTGCATCGGTGCGCCACCAGAACTCAACGCATTGGTTCTAATAGACAATGGTGCACCATTGTAGAGTTATTTAAAAAACATAGAAAAATAAGATGTGCATCATATAAAAGAATCTCGCGAGCACTGATGCGCACTAAATGGGCACACTGATGCACAGTAAATGGGTTCATCGTCATTGCGTTTTCCTTTTAAAAATGTATAAAGGTGCATAGTTGTCCCTTGGGTGCACCAGTGCGTTCCAAACTGGTGCACCATCGCAAGTTTTGTTTTTAAATAAAGGTGCGTTGTTTGCACCGTTGCACACCGACATGCTTAATGTGACTGCACCAGAATAAGGGTAAATAAAAAAAAAAACTAGTGGTAAAAAACCATTTTTACCATTTCTAGTGCAGAGAAGGTCTCAAGCACCAATGCCACATTTTCCCAACTGAAGTGCACTATTGTCGATGCTTCCGTTGCTTGCCTTGTTTCTGTTCGGTGCTCGGTTTGTGAGATTCCAATTTTTCCATACCGTGGGAATTTTTTATTTTTTTTCACTACATCCCAACCATGCCTCCTTGATGAGAAAATGTCCAGGTAAATTATTTATTTCTTTGTGCATTGAATTTTTACTGGATTAAATTTTGAAATTGAGTAAAATTTTCATTGTTTTTCAAAAAACATTTTTGCGCAATGTGTTCGAGCCATTTGGCTCACACCGCACACGGTGCACCCTGTAAATTTTACAAGGTGCACCGAAAATGTATAGCTCGTTTTTTCCAGTGTGTCGTAATACAAAATGCATCGGTGCATACTTATAAATGACACACTGGTTCGTTCATAATAAACAACACACCGTCGAAAAATATGTAGTTTCCATTAAACGGTGCGTTGTTTTATAATGAACACACCAGTGAGTTCATAATAATATACACACCGTTGAAAATAAAGAGTTGTTCAATCGATGTGTCCTTTATAGTGAACGCACCATTGCATACAAAATAAACTACGCATCGTGGAAATTATTGTGTTTTTCAATCGGTGCGTGGATTATACGGAAAGGATCGGTGCGCAAACATGGATACGACGAACTGTTTAAAATGACTTTCTATTTTAAGTTGTGCATCATGATGAATGGAATGAACCGGGGCGTCTTAGTATTTAGATGCATGTTTTAAAGAGGCACTATGCTTTCAAAGTGCGTTGTATACAATGGGGTGCACCGGTGCGTTGATAATTACTACACACTCCCTAACATAAATTACATTTTGCATGCGGTGTGTAAGATATGTGTGTGCACCATGGGCGGTGCTTTACTGTTTTGAAGGCGCACCAAAGGTTAAATTTTTGTTATTTTGAAAAAAAATTATGTTTTCATATTTTGAAATAAATTTCTCATTTACTGAAAAAAAATTATGTTTTTATGTATGATCTTGATGTAATTTATATGTTAATTATGCAGAGGCGTCATCACATGGAGGAGAAGAAACAAATATTTGACTAGTATAATATGGTTTGGGAGTGGGAGGCCAGAGAGAGGGAGATGGATTTGTACCCTCGGCCTATTACTGTATCTACACGACTCCTCTTGAGGAATGTAGGGCTCCTCAAGTACTATGAGGAGGATACATCCCTGAAGGAGAGTTCTTCATTTCTTTCATAGTTGATCCATCGATGGGATGCCCATTAGCAGGCATTCAGAGTTGTTCCTCATCAGTGGTACCATCTCGCTTAGGAGGATATTTATTTTATCACTGGGATATCTAGGAGAGGGGAGGAGTTTCCCCAGTTTCCTGATGTCCCAGTGCGTGTTTCAACTAAGAGTCGTCTTGCCTACTCTCAGAGGTATATTGCGCACGATATACATTCTCTTGGTGATTTTTAAGTGGTTGGTGGACAATTATGGATTGTCTCGTTCGATGCAAAGGACATTAGGTTCCTCTCACTTTTACTGTCGACCATTTCACACTTTACTGGTGATGGTCAGTGCATTAGTTGCGCTCTTTTGTATTATGTTGATTCTTTTATATAGAGGCCACGACTTATTAGGTGGTCTTCCATTATCTTGCGGAAGTTGTGTATAGCACTTTATAGATGTCGTGCTATGATAGATGGGAGGGCAAACTTTCCATTTGCTTTAGAATTGTTTTGTTTGTTTTTTGAGAAGTTTCTAGAGACGAGACCTACTTTTGTCCATCGTCCTCCTAGGCTGATGACTGAGGTGCGGATGCACATGTGGGGCGAGATGATTCCCAAGAGGGGCATGCCCGATTTTCCAACTAGGATTTCTACATAGGCACTTAATCTATTAGCCAGTGAGGCAGATCACATGTTCGTGATGGTGCATGCCCTTATGCGGGGATGGATTGGAGAGGATGTTTTAACATCCTCTTCACACCGAATGAGCCACTTGATAATCAAGGTAATATTTAAATTAATATTGTACTTTCATTTTATTTTCATCAAGGTAATATTTAAATTAATATTGTGCTTTCATTTTATTTTCTTACTTAATTCGAATAAATTTTATTCTAGCAAGTTCTTTAACGTTTTTTATTAAATTGTTTAATAAAATTGTTGACTAATTATTAACTTCTGTTATATTTTGCAGATGTTGGCACATTCGTTGGGAACATGCCTCCTCCCCTGCCACCTAATGTAGATAAGGAGATAGAAGAGGTTGTGGCGGTTCAGGGTCGTTAGCCGCACATACCACCTGACATGTTACGTAGGCCAGATCTCAGATATAGGATGAAGGTGTGTGACAGACTGAATGCAGTTTTTTTTGGCACAGGAGTTCGCCTTGTCCATATGAGAGACATCAGGGATGACCTTGATCTCTTGCATCTCTAGACAGACTTGCCACTTGATATGACATCTCTTATGCATTATATCATTAGAGCTGCCAAGTTACTTGTAGGGATGAGGGATGAAACATCCTCAAGTACTGATGACAATGAGGGTGGTGATGATGATTAGGGTGGTGATGGCACTTCTGCTTCAGTACCTCCTCCTCCTCCAGGTGGTGATGTTGATCAGGGTGGTGATCATGGAACTTCTACTTGAGTACCTCCTCCTCCTCCTCTGGGTGGTGATGTTGATCATGGTGGTGATCATGGATCTTATGCTTCAGTACCTCCTCCTCCTCCTCCTCCTCTGGGTGGTGATGTTGATCGGGGTGGTGATGGCACTTTTTCTCCTCCTCCTCCTTCTCTGGGTGGTGATGTTGATCAGGGTGGTGATGGCACTTTTTGTTGGATTACTGAGAGGGGGGGTGAATCAGTAATAACGTAATTTTAATCCTTTTTCTTCAAATGTTATATCAATGTAGAATTATTATCCAATAATGAGCAGTAAT